>JALJCO010004441.1:0-239302 GCA_023101725.1 Atherinomorus stipes
TGCAGCCCCTTATCTTGGACACTCGGGTGAAGAGAGGGGCAGAGCTGTCCACTGATCACCACCTGGTGGTGAGTGGGCTCAGATGGTGGGGGAGGTTGCCGGTCAGACCTGGCAGGCCCAAATGTGTCGTGAGGGTCTGCTGGGAACGTCTGGCTGAGTCCCCTGTCAGGGAGAGCTTTAACTCCCACCTCCGGGAGAGCTTCACCCATGTTCCGAGGGAGGTGGGGGACATTGAGTGAGAATGGGCTATGTTCCGCACCTCTATTGCTGAGGCTGCTAGTCGGAGCTGTGGCCGTAAGGCTGTCGGTGCCTGTCGTGGCGGTAACCCCCGAACTCGCTGGTGGCACCAGCAGTGAGGGATGCCGTCGAGCTAAAGAAAGAATCCTACCGGGCCTTCCTGGCCTGTGGGACTCCTGAGGCAGCTCACAGGTATCAGCGGGCCAAGCGGAGCGCAGCTTTGGCGGTCGCTGAGGCAAAAACTCGGACTTGGGAGGAGTTTGGTGTGGCCATGGAGAACGGCTTCTGGACGGCTTCGAGGCGTTTCTGGTCCACCATCCGGCAGCTCAGGAGGGGGGTGCAGTGCACCATCAACACTGTGTACAGTGGGGATGGGGGGCTGCTGACCTCGACTCGGTACGTCGTGGGTCGGTGGAGGGAATACTTCGAAGACCTCCTTAATCCCACCAACACGTCTTCCAAAGAGGAAGTAAAGTATGGGGACTCAGGGGTGGACTCTTCTGTCACTGGGGCTGAGGTCGCCGAGGTGGTCAAAAAGCTCCTCGGGGGCCGGGCCCCTGGGGTGGATGAGATCCGCCCGGAGTTTCTTAAGGCTCTGGATGCTGTGGGGCTGTCTTGGCTGATACGCCTCTGCAGCATCGCGTGGACATCGGGGGCAGTACCTCTGGACTGGCAGACTGGCGTGGTGGTCCCCCTTTTCAAAAAGGGGGATCGGAGGGTGTATTTCAACTTAAGGGGGATCACACTTCTCAGCCTCCCTGGTAAAGTCTATTCAGGGGTGCTGGAGAGGAGGGTCCGTCGGATAGTCACACCTCGGAATGAGGGAGGAGCAGTGTGGTTTTCGTCCTGGTCAAGGAACAGTGGACCAGCTCTACACCCTCTTCGGGATCCTGGAGGGGGCATGGGAGTTCGCCCAACCAGTCTACATGTGCTTTGTGGACTTGGAGAAGGCGTTCGATCGTGTCCCCCGGGGATTCCTGTGGGGGGTGCTCCGGGAGTACGGAGTGCCGGACCCCCTTGTTTGAGCTGTCCGGTCCCTGTATGATCGGTCCCAGAGCTTGGTCCTCATTTCTGGCTGTAGGTCGGATCCATTCCCGGTGAGAGATGGACTCCGCCAAGGCTGCCCTTTGTCGCCGATCCTGTTCAGAACCTATATGGACGGGATTTCTAGGTGCAGCTGAGGTGTTGAGGGGATCCGGTTTGGTGGCCTCAGGATGGGGTCTCTGCTGTTTGCAGATGACGTGGTTCTATTGGCGTCATCGGGCCGTGATCTCCAACTCTCACTGGAGCGATTTGCAGCCGAGTGTGAAGCGGCTGGGATGAGAATCAGCACCTCCAAATCCGAGACCATGGTCCTCGCCCGGAAAAGGGTGGAGTGTCCTCTCCGGGTCGGGAGTGAGGTCCTGCCCCAGGAGGAGGAGTTTAAGTATCTTGGGGTCTTGTTCACGAGTGAGGGCAAAATGGAGCGGGAGATGGACAGACGGATCGGTGCGGCGTCTGCAGTGATGAAGACTCTGCATCGGTCCGTCGTGGTGAAGAAGTTGATGAGCCAGAAGGGGAAGCTCTGGATTTACCGGTCCATACGTTCCTACCCTCACCTATGGCCATTAGCTGTGGGTCATGACCGAAAGAACGAGATTGTGGGTACAAGCAGCCGAAAATGAGTTTCCTCCGCAGGGTGGCCGGGATCTCCCTTAGAGATAGGGGGAGGAGGTCGGACATCCGGGAGGGGCTCAAAGTAGAGCCGCTGCTCCTCCGTATAGAGAGGAGCCAGATGAGGTGGCTCGGGCATCTGGTCAGGATGCCTCCTGGACGCCTCCCTGGTGAGGTGTTCCAGGCATGTCCCACCGGGACCAGACCCTGGGGGAGACCCAGGACACGCTGGAGGGACTACGTCTCCCGGCTGGCCTGGGAACGCCTCGGGATCCCCCCGGATGAGCTGGCGGCTGTGGCCGGGGTGAGGGAAGTCTGGGCTTCCCTGCTTAGGCAGCTGCCCCCACGACCCGATCCCGGATAAGCGGAAGAAGACGGTACGGTACAACAAACATTTTTACTCCTGCTGTAAACATGTTAATTTCTGCTGCAGAAATGTTTATTTCTGCTACAAACCTGTTTATTCTTGTAAACATTTTTACTCCTTCTGTAAACATGTTTATTCCTACTGGGAAGTTATTTCTGTTATAGACATGTTTATTTCTGCTACAGACATGTTTATTCCTGCTGTAAATATGTTTATTTCTGCAGCAAATACGTTTATTTCTGCTGTGAAGCTGGCCTCGCACACTGGGAGTCTATGGGATTGACTCCCTTTTGCAGCCAGCTCCTAGTGGATGAGGGGGGAACTACAAGGTTTCTGCACTTCTGCATGGCTTCAGTTTTCTTGCCAGAGGTTGCTACTTTCTTTGGCTACAGATACATGTTTCAAAATAGTTTAGCAGCTTTTGATGACGCTTTTTGCTAACTTTGGGACCTGGTTACCAAGGTTTCCAGACTCCCAAATCCCGGTTTCCACGTCAACAAAAATAAAATGATTAAAAATTTGAGCAGATACACATCAGCTGTCTGTGAGGGCATGACCTTCATCTGAACACTCACACAGACTCTGTACAGGTAAGGTCTCATGGAGCCACACGGGACCACTGCTGGGAGTTTGGCGATGCTATACTATCATGCTACCTCTGCTGCAATTATTATTGACACGATCATGTTGAGAAAATGAACATATCAGCAGATGTTAGAAGGACTTGAGGAAGCTGCAGCTGGGTTTCCCGCCTGGTATCTGGTGTTGTCCCGTGCTGGTCCTTCGGTGTTAAAGCCCAGGAGACGCAGTGTGTTGCAGGGGCCAGGTGTTGCTGTGTGTGGATTCTCAGTGTCACTCTGCACAGTAGGAGGACAAAGACAGTATTGAGGAGGCAGGCATGGAGAAGAGAGCACAGGATACTCTTACAGACTGGCCAGTGTTTGTGCCAAGTCCTCCCTTCATGCACACAACAGACACTGTGTTCAGTTTCTCCCTCTCCCAGCTTTGTCCTGTCTGGCTCTTTCTCTCCATCTCCCATTCCTTCTACCTCCTTTCCTCTCTCTCTTCTCTGTTGTTTAGAGCAGGTTGGTTTGCATTGGAGTCGGCATGTAGGGTGCAGATCTGAGGCCCAGATAGCAGACGGTCTAAGAACAGACTGTAGCATTTGAGACCTGCAGGCCACAAAGAAAGAAGACAGAAACTCAAACTGAATAACACCAGGCCACCAGGAAACGGAGGCAAACCTGACCATATTTGGCTGCTTTTGTTTTCAGGTCACTGCATTTTTTGATTGGCACATCTTTCTTTCTTTGTTTTAGAAAACAGGCTTTAGGCTACGTTCACACGGCGGCGATCAGAAGAGAAGGCGCAAAAGTGGCGTCTCGTCTTCATCTTTTCATCCGCGTTTACACGAGCATCGTCATGAAGAAATCTGCGTTCATACGAGGACACAAGAGTGTGTGGAATTCGATTAGATTTGCACACCAGGCCGTTAGGCGGTGCTATGATAGAACTCAATATGTCCACACGCATGCATAAAATCTACCTTAGATCCGCTGGGTTTATGTAAGGTATGTCCCATTTTGGGATCTGCACCAAAGACTGTATATGAACACTACCTGCATACTACCAAGTGTGCAGACTATATAGGTTATGGAGTGGCCTATGTAGTCCGTGCACTTCGAAGCCGTTTAACCCTTATAGCTCCCTAAGCTTTCTGAAGGGGTAGTGAATGACTTTTTATGTTGTTCCTTTTTTTCTACTAATATTTTGGCTTGACTCATGATATTCTAGAAGATGAGCTGTCTAACTCTTTTTCTAAGGTCTCTACAAAAAATCCACCTCATTTCCTTCTTAGTGCCAATCTGTGCCACATTGACTTGCATTGAAAAGGACCTTTCTATAATCATATGCCATTTCAGAATAAATTTTTAGGATAACATTTTTTCACCTCACACACTTGCTCTACACTTCAGTGTTTTCCATGACATAAGACCATTTACTCAAAAGGGGCGCCGCTTTTTTATCTTATGGGCCTTTTCCACCAGCACAGGTCAGCTCAACTCACCTAAACTCAACTCAATTCAACTTGGCTTGGCAGCTTTTCAATTACAATCCATTACCCCGCCAATGACGCTGCTGCCACGTACTAGATTATGCGACGAAAACGACAGCAGGACAGTTCACACCAGTAGGTAGCGGTAACGCACCTCATTGTGAGCAGCCGCCAGTAAAAACAACAGAGGGAAGAGACAAGAAGAAGTATGGGTAGAAAGTAACATGGGATGAATAGATGATATCATCACTGACACAAACCATGGAAGCATTCATGTGGTGCAGATGGTAGCAATCTTGCCTTACAACCTGAAAATTCCTGGTTTGAGTCCATTTTCAACTGAATGAATTTCTTTTTTTTTCTCTGCGATCTTGTTGCAAATCTGAAATCACTCCCTCATGAGCTCCTATTTATCTATCTATCTATCTATCTATCTGCATGCATGCAATAAAGTCTTCGAATCTGATTCTTTTTATTTATTTTTTAACCAGGAAAAGTCACATTGAGATTAAAAACCCCTTTTACTCTAGGGAGTCCTAGCCAAGAGGCAGCAACCATAAGAATAAGCAGAATCCATCTATCTATCTATCTATCTATCTATCTATCTATCTATCTATCTATCTATCTATCTATCTATCTATCTATCTATCTATCTATCTATCTATCTATCTACTGTATCTCAACAAGATCATGGAGAAAAAAAAAAAGTTGTTCGGCAGAAAAGATAATTGAACCCAAACTCTTTGGGTTGAAAGGCAAACTTGCTACCACCTTCACCACATGAGCGTTTCCTGAAGCCATGTGAACAATGAAATAATCTGACCCTCCCGGATTACTTCTTCTCATCTTCTTCTTCTGTTGCTGATTTTACTGGCGGCTGGCTAACAATGCATGGGTTGCGTTACCGCCGCCTACTGGTAGGAAGTGTGAACTGCCGCTCATTTAATGATGTCACTCTCTGACTCTGACATCTGATTGGCTAGCCCCTTGGCCAATAGGTGGCATGCAGTGAGATGACGTCAGAAATAGCTTGCTTCAGCACGCTCAGAACCTCGCCAGAGGAGGTACAGAAACTGTATCACCTCAGCTCAGAAAACCCCCAGTAGAAAAGTCCAATAACTGAGGAGAGGTGAGGTGAGTTGAGCAGAAAAGGGATGGTGGAAATGGGGCATTAGTGATGAAACCATAGACTTCAATGTAACGGTGTGTTCAGACCAAATGCGATTTGGGCGTCAAAACGCACCTGATGCCTAAAGTTGGACACTGTGTCACTAAAAAGTCAGCCATTTTGATCGGTCAGATCCCATGCTAATTATTTAGGTCGGTCTTTTGCAGGGATTTTAGTTTCTTCTCTGTAATGCTGCCATTCCAGATCAAACTGGAATTTTTCCCACATTTTTTTGCATTTTATCTTGAAACAACTTCTCATTGAGCTTTTAAATTGTGGTTGCTATCATCTAATGCTCTGCATACCTAATAACTGTCTGCCACCTACAGGCTCTTTTTCGGCTATTTAACCCACTTTTCAGTTTTAGGCAGTGGGAACATTGTGTGTACAAACTGGAACTTAAAGGGTTAAAATTTTGAAACTCATTGATTTTTTTGCTATTGATGGTTAGGCCAGAATTCTGTAATGACAGCCATGAAAGAAAATGCAAGTTTTCATTTAGGTAATATTTACAGGCAGTAACTAACATTGACCAGTCTTTGCCTTTAATGTAACTTTTTCTGAGGGAGTTATGAGGGTTAATTGTTTCTGAAATGAGACCACCTAGTTGTCCAACATTGTTGTTTTCCCTGTTTGTGTGGGATGTCAACGTGCATGCGACGTGAGCATGGCGTGAGCAGGTCCACCATCATTTTTTATTGGTGGACGCGTCGCGTCTTCAGGAATTCCACTTTGGAACGAGTCTTCAGATTTTTGCATCTTCAACCCAGAATAACGCTGTTGCCGTGTGAACGAAAGGCACTTCTGATTAAATTTGTCGTCATTTTCACCCACAATCGTCCTCGTGTGAACAGCCCCTCAGGCATCCCTAAAAGGACCAGATCTCCTTTCACACTGTGTTGCACTGTAGGGGACGGCATCAGATTTGCGCCGGTGGAATAAAGGAGGGTCAGACACCTGAATGCTCCACGCTTAACAACAAAAAACATGACAAAGCTGTCTGACGTCATGGCTACACGTTCCCCAAGCCTCCAGTACTTAGCAATGACGTTCCTGCTGCATTATACCTTCTGAATTAGGGATGTAAATCCCACCCAGGAGGCAGATTTGATATGCTGAACACATACAGTGAAGCATCTGCCGATACGATGCGATTCAACAATGATTTGTCAACGATTTGACTTTCTACGTCATTCAGTTTGGCTGCGGTGTAGCGTAGTTACAGTCGTCCTCAAAATTATTCATACCCTCCCATTAAATAAGGGAAAAAAAATTCAGCTGTCGGTACAGTCGTAGTTTAAATTGACAAACGTAGTAATAAATGAAAATTTTGAAAATCCTGACATTGATTTTGAATTGTGGTTTAACATTAAAAACAAACACACAAAAAATAAAACAAGTAAACAAGCATGATGGGGCTCCTGAGCTTAAATGTTTTTGAGCAACACTTTGAGACAATAGAGGATTATCACGCTTCCGTGTTCCGAACTTCCGGTTTTAAACAGACGGCCCACTTCCGGTCCAGTTCAACGTCCCTGCTTTACTTCGTAGATAACGTGAATAAACGCCAACCCTACTGAAATTTTCACGGATTCCAGACTGAAGTGATACTAAGGAAGAAGTGGATCAAAGCGATTCTCCAGAGTGAAGGGCCGAACTTTATAATAAAACAACGTAGCATGTTTGTTTGTAGCCGGTGGGGCACAACACCGGCATGCTAGCATTAGCCAGCTAGCGTTTACCGACGTGCTTAACTTTGTGCGTCCTAAAACACACAAACATCTGAAAATCGGGTCTGTACCCCCCCGTTTCCAGTGGAACAACTGGGGACTGCCAAGAAAGGAGACGCTTTCAGATGCTTGTGTGTTTTCAGCCGCACAAAGTTAGGCACGTCATCGAGCTGGCTAATGCTAACCTGCTAACAGTAGTCCGCCAGCTACTACTCTGTTAAACTTTGTTAATCGGATAAACGCCAATGCCAAGTTTTCATTCCAGACTGAAGTGATGCTCAGGAAGAAGTGGATCAAAACGACCGATTCGCTGCGGTGAAGGACCGAACTTTCTAATAAAACAACACACGTTTGTTTGTGGCCGGCAGACTATACAGTCGTGTTAGCATGTTAGCATTAGCCAGCTTGATGACGTGCCTAACTTTGTGCGGCTGAAAACACACAAGCATCTGAAAGCGTCTCCTTTCTTGGCAGTCCCCAGTTGTTCCACTGGAAACGAGGGGGTTACAGACCCGATTTTCAGATGTTTTGTGTTTTAAGACGCACAATGTTAAGCACGCCAGTAAACGCTAGCTGGCTAATGCTAGCATGCTGTCAAGTGCCGGTGTTGTGCCCCACCGGCGACAAACAAACGTGTGTTTTATTATAAAAGTTCGGCTCCCTTCACCGCGGCGAATCGATCGCTTGATCCACTTCTCTTCCTTAGTATCACTTCAGTCTAGAATGAAAACTTAAGTATGTTTGGAGTTTATCCGATTTAAACAGTATAACAGAGCAGGAACGGCTGTCGTTAACATGGCCTGGAAGAGGAAGTGCCAAAATCCGGGAACTTCCGGTAAGCGTGATAATTCCCGATCACTGCAATCAGGTGTTTTCTGTAACGTCCAATCAGACGTCTGCACCTGTTAACAGGTATGTTGGTCCACTTTTCATGGGGAAGGTGCTCTGATGTGTCTGGGACAGTTTTTTTTTCTAATTTTATTTCCAATCACAATTCATAAGTCATATTTTGTTTCACTAAATTATAGTTTTGTAAATTTTTATTTATTAGTTTTTTGGGGGTTCCTTCTTATTTAAATTACTATTGTGAATTCAGCCTTTTCTTTAATCGGAGGTCATGAATAACTTTGAGGACGACTATGTGTCAACTGACGACCACAGACAAGGAACTGTTCACTCTGTGATGTGCTTGTGTTCACCTCCTTCCCTCATTTGGTCTATGCACGTGATCTGTGTGTGGAAGTGGGTGTCAGTGTGTGTGTCTAAGATAATTAACCATCCACAGAAGCGTGTCATTCCTCCATTGTGTGTGAGAACGGACCACAGGAGTCCTAAGGAGGAGCGGAAATGCTGATTTCGTCCCACATTTGTGCACCGACTCCCTTTTTCCTTTTGATAAGACCAGCGTCTTCCTCGGATGTTATGTGACACCGTTTCAGACTACCTTGCCAACATTACCTTCCCTCCACTGGCAGGCAGGTCTGGTGAAATGCACAAACATGGCGGTCCAGCAGTCATTAACTCCACCACCAGCAGACCACTGGCTGGCGATGCAAGGTGGCTTTTTTCCAGAGGAATTCTTAGGGTAGTTTTTTTTTCCTTGTAGATATTCCACGCCGCTTTGCGCCCTCAGATTTCATGGTGCAACATTAACACGAGCTGACACACTGGATTAAAAGCAGACAGCTGGAATGCCCGGGCCCTTTGTGCTGCGTGGACTTCAGCCAAGAGCCTTCGCTCTGAGGCCAAGAGAGACCTGGGAAAAAGTACCTTCCTTGGAAATAAACACAAACTGGCCAAGAGGGTGGAATGTACCTGACCAAGTAAATCCTTCACTAGCCTGGTCTGGCCGGGGCTGTTCTAGCTTGGCCAGGTGTATCTGAAGGAGGTCTATGACTTATGATAAAGGGCATACAAAGAAGACGTGAAGTCAAGCAGCTAACAGGAGGGCTTGAAATGGAAAAAGCTTTTCTCACCTGTTCATAATACAGCCCTCTTTTAGCAGGACTAAACTGCAGGTTGGCAGCTCAACAGCTCACTGAACAGGCTGAGCGAGAATGAAAATGCTCAATACTGAAAAACCACCAGTGTTATTGTTCTTATTGCTGTTGCCAACAATAATCAAAGTCTGCAAACTGAAGCAGCAGGGTCAGTTATACGTTTGCCACAGGTCTTTATGTCAGCTCAGAGCAGCTGTCTCAATGAGTCTCGCCATTTTCAGTGTCACAGGATGCCAGTAGAGGTGTGTGATACCAGGAATTTCGGTATCGATCTGGTACCAAGTAAATGCAGGGCCAGTATTGCAGATACCGATACTTTTACATATTTAAGCTTCATAGATCCAAAAGACCTGTAGACTTTCACCAAACTCAGCTCTTGGGGAATCGGCTAAGGGAAATAATAATGTAGTACGTCTTTAACCTGTATGCAATCATCCTGTATTTATTTCACATGTAGCACAAAAGGGTACTTATATGCAATCAAGTCTGAGCTGTGTCATATTTGATTTATTTGTTTCGGTTTCAGAAAATCAATCTATTTTTTTTCTAGTCCACCTCTTATGATATTATATCTTTCAATCCTTATGTAATTTTGTTTCCACTGTGTACTCTTGCCTGTTGCTTTTTATATCTATAAATTTCCCTGTTTTGGGATAATCAAAGCTTTATCTAGGCTAAATAACACTTTTCGATGGAATAAATGTACTATGTTATTTCAATGTCTGAATTTTTTTTTTTTTTTGAGGCTCCAGTAACATGACTTCATTAACATGCACTTTGAAAGTGAACTGATGCTGAAGATGACCACTCTCACCTACCTGTTTATTCTCTGCTGCGACTGAAAGGCCTCTGCAGTGACTTCTGTCTCTGGGTCGAGGATTCTGTCGGGAAATGGAGGATGTCTCTCCTCCGTTTCTGCAGATCCCTGTTTTCTACTGCAGGTTTTCATGTGCTTGTAGAGATTTGTTGTGTTTTCACTGTATTTAACAGCCCTGTTGCAACTATGCAGCTGCTGTAGTTTCATTTTCTGCAATAAAATAAAGCCAAACGGCGCTTCTCTTCCTCTCAGACATTTCCATACTCCGGTGTCTCTCCGTAGTGTGATGTGCCGACTCAAGGAGAGCACTGAATGCGCGAGGCAGGCTAGGAACTCGCTGCCTCCTGACATTCGTCTCACGACTGAACTGGGCTCTTTTAAATCTAAGCTAAACCTATTTTTTTTGTCTAGCTTTTAATTATAACTAGTTTATTTCTTTCAAATTTTTATTCTGTTTTATGTATACCCTGTGCTCCCCGAGTAGCCTGTTCCGATTCTGTTCTTTGTTGTTTTTATAGCGCTTAATTACTTTGCTCTTAATTTTCCAGTATTTAACTTTGCATTTTTATGATGTTTTACTTCGTTGTCTCTTTCTCTGTTGCCCCTGCTGTAAAACACTTTGTGTGTCCATTGGGTACAGGAAAGGGCTATATAAATAAACTTGATTTGACTTGATGTGACATCCAGGTGTGTCCACTAATCAGCATCATAGGTGTTTACAGTCCTGTAACCAGTCCGTGGGCCTACATACAGGGCTGCAGGTGGTCACTGTGCTGTTTGGTGAGATTGTGTGAACCAACTCCGCATGAACCAGAGGAAGCCACGGAAAGAGTTGTCTCAGGGGATCAGAGAGAAAATTATTGACAAGTATGTTAAAAGAAAAGGCTAAAAGACCATCTCCAAGCAGCTGGATGTTCCTGTGACTACAGTCGCACCACATTGCCAAAACTATTAGCTCACCCATCCAAATGATGGAATCAGGTGTTCCATCACTTCCATGTCCACAGGTGTATAAATGAAGCAGCTCGGCATGCAGACTGTTTTCACAAACATTTGTTAAAAAGAATGTGTCGCTCTCAGGAATCAGTGAATTCCAGCGTGGAACTGTGATAGGATGCCACCCGTGCAACAATCCAGTGGTGAAATTTCCTCGCTCCTTAATATTCCACAGTCAACTGTCAGCTGGATTTTAAGAAAATGGAAGTAATTGGCAATGACAGCAATTAAAGGGACTTGAGGCAAGATTAAGAAACGAAACTCACGACTGCCGCGATTGGCGCTTCAGGTAACTGCAGTCACGAGCCAAGCCGTCACGGGAGCACAAACTAAAGCTACAATGTTGTTTACTCACCTTTTTCTCCGTAGTTCCACTTTTTAGTGTCTTTCAGTTGATCTGGATCGTTTGCTGACGGCAGAATAATCCATAACTATCGCTTACAGTGTTTGAATTTACCGCGACCGGCTTCTTCCTACAGCAAAACAGCGGATGTAGCGTCATGTGACGTCACGTCTGCATGGCAGAGCTGGAAAACTATAATGTTGTTTACTAAGCTTTTTCTTCGCAGTTACAATTTTTAATGGTCTTTCAGTTGATCTAGATCGTATTCTGACGGCAGAAGAATCCATAACTATCGCTTACGGCGTTTTTATTTAACGTGACCGTCTTTTCCTGCATCAAAACTGCGGATGTAGCGTCATTTGACGTCATATCCGCAGGGCAGCGCGGGAAATTCGGACACCGAATTGCAGCGCATTTTGCAGCACACAGCCTGTTCAAGGCAACGGAGAGAAACATGGGTGGAAACGTTATTTTTGGTATTTAGTGCTTCATCACCCATTAGTATGAAAAAGAGGGACATTCATGTTTGTTTTTTTTCAAATTCCTGCCTCAAGTCCCTTTAAGCCACGAGGTGGTCGTCCACGTAAACTGATGGAGCGGGTCAGCGGATGCTGAAGCTCATAGTGCGAAGAGGTGGCCAACTTTCTGCAGAGTCGATCACTACAGACCTCCAACCTTCATGTGACTTTCCACCAGACTTCCAAAGCAGGAACAGCTCTCTCAAAGTACTAAAATAACCTGGTTCTGCCATGTTCACCTGACTGAAGTGACTGACCAGTGACAAACCACGCGTGAATTAAAGGTTTTATTCGCGCGTATGATTCGCTCCATTCACGCGAAAAAACGCCCGAATCAAGCGAGTAAACATCCAGCATTCGCGCGTTGAAATGTAGGCGCCAAGGTTATAATAGTTTTTTTTTATTTTTAATTAGTTTCAGTTTTTATTTTGTTTTGACTTTTTGTTTTTCAATTCAGTTAGTTTTAGTTAGTTTTTTGAGCAGATTTACTAGTTTTTATTAGTTTCTATTTTTGGAAAATGTTTAGTTTTAGTTTAGTTTTAATTAGTTTCAGTGTTAGTTTTAGTTTTTGGGGGTTTTCTTTTCAGTAAATTATAGGTGTTTGTCTGGTGTGACATTCAAAATCATCAGAAAGCCACTTGGAGTAAAACCAGTAGAGCAAAGTAAAAAGATTAAATAGAAATAGATTTCAAATCAACCTAAAAGGTTGATGTATTATATTAATTTACAAAGACTTAAACTAAGGATGTTTCTGCAATAATTTTAGTTAGTTTTAGTTAGTTTTGTAAAGACACAATACAGTTTCAGTTAGTTATCGTTTTGTTAAAAACTGTCGTTTCTATTTTCATTTCAGTTAACTGAAATGTTTGTCAATTTTAGTTTTCGTTTTTTTTCGTTAGTTTTAGTTAACTATGATAACCTTGGTAGGCGCGTACGCGAATGGACGCCTCCGGTGTGAATACTGGGTTAGAAAATTTGTGAAATGATATGACTGGTGTTAAATGTTTCTGTGAGCTCCCCACAAATGCCGCAGATCAGCTGTTTATTTATATGCAGAAATATCCATCAGCTACTTTGCATTGACCATTTATGGTAGAATACGGGTGTGTAGGGGGCGCTTGTCGAAGTGCATGTGAAATAAGTGTTGCAGTCGTGCCGGCCGGCAGAAATGAAGTATGTTATTGTCGAGCTGCTGCTACAAAACTACAATCACAATACAGAGAAATGATGAGGTTTCCATGTCGTAGCCGAAACAAAAGGGAGCAGGAACTGCCGTCTGTTCACTTCCAGGTAGACGTTAACGGCCCCCCTCTGTCCAATCAGAACTCTTCCCAACCCCCAGATCTAAAGCAAAATTAGATAAACGTGTTTTAACTGTTCACAAGCATCAACTTTTGGATTTTTGCAACTGAACAAATACCAGGACTCGAACATTACATTTCCCCGACACTTTCACATCATATCATGACCTCATCTGCATTAAAAGTCGAGTCTTGCATTTAAACACACGTCTTTTCATAGTTCAGTAATGCTTTTCCTGTATTTTCTTGCCCCATGGTTGCATGCGTTGCCCGGAAACCCATCTATTAAAGGAGCTGTATCATGCTTTTCAAATGTTCCAAAAGTCTCATACAGGCATTTATAAGCTAGATATGTTCCCATCGTTACTATAGAAACTAATTTGGTGTTAAATATTAGTTTTTCGATGCATCTAATTTCCAACACGGAAGTAAGATGGCTGACTGTACTGAACCGCGGAGCTCTCGACCAATTGCAGCATGTTTTACGCCCATTTCATGACGTCGCCCCGGAAGAGACACTTATTCTGACGGGTCACAGAATTGTCTGTAGCACCGGCATTGGCAGCTCTCATGTGGATGTTAGTAGTAAACATTGATGGATAATTACTCCGATCGACGAGATAAAACAGAGCAGCCTGTTATGGAGCTGTATGCGCTCGACCCAGAGTCTGATATGGAGTTTGAAGTACACGCAGTACCACAGAAGTACCACAGAAGTACCACAGAGACCCCTGACAAGTAAGTAAATTAGCGAACAAATCATATGCTAATAGTTAGCATTGAGCTGAGAGATGTGTTGACTCACCAGTGTTGTTGTCTGTCCATGCGCGTTTTTATTGTAGGAACTGCGTCAGGTTTCAGAAGTAATCCCAGAGAAAAAAACACTTTACTGCCCGAGATTCATGAAGTTGTCAGGAGTGAAGTTCACACACAAAGTTGAGTTTTTTTTCTGCTCCTGAAGTTAAAATCCAACCACTTCTGGCAAGTCGATTCATCCAGTACAAATACACTCCCACGCTGAACATAACCACGCTGAACGTAACTGCATTTCCCCAACTTGCTGTCCTCTAGAGCTTAAAAAAAGAAAAAAAAAGGAAGAAAAATCTCCTGAACTCTGGATCAAACGTCTGTTAGCTGATGGATGCTTGTCTCCTGCAGGTGTTAGTTTCTTCCTCAGAGAGTGTGTATATGATTCTCTGAGTTTCTGTTCAACAGAGGGCGTCTTGCTACGATGCTGCGCATGCGTGTTTGACGCTTCGTGATTGGTGCCACGTTCATACGTAACGGGGTGGATCGTCAGTCGTTTGCAGGGAGGTAGAGCTTGGTTTAAATATTCATGTAGATTAATCAAATATGCATGAATGAAGAAAAATAAGGATTTAAATCATTTCTTGATGAGGAAATAACACACTGACATGCTGAAAAGCTCTTAAAAGTCCATTTTTCATGATAGGGCTCCTTTAATGATCCTGTATACAGTTTTATAAATGGGACCCTGGGGAAGCTGTTCATTGCATCAGTTGGGGTTACATAACTTGTTGCAGCTGAGAAAAACCTGATCTCACAAAAATACGTGAAATGAACACGAACAGACTTACTCATTTACGTGTCTCCGACACTGCTTCAAATTCGTGCCACTGACATGTAAAGTTTGGGAATGTGAAGTCAATGGTGAAGCTTTTTATGTCCCAAACGTGAACTTTCCTGTTACAAATGACACATAAAGCAGTGCAGTGTAAAATCAACAAGTCCTTCAAAAAAAATCACACCCATATAAGGTCATTTGTGCACAAAAATACTATGTTACGTTTTTAATATCCACTCAGTTTATAAATGCGATCCATAGTTTTTTCCAGTTCGACGTACAGATGCGGGCATGAAAAAGTTCCACCTTTTTTCCGCTCTTTTCAGTGTCCAAATTTGGCGTGTGGAAACGTCCTTGTTCCGGGCGTTCATTTATACTCTTAAATCGTTTCCACTGAGCACACGTGTTTCTCTGTGCGATTGAATAAGCAGACAGGTCCATGGTAAGTGGCTGGCAGTCGGCAGAAAGGGGAACTTTTTCATCGTCAAATAATCAGGACAAACCATCTCTCGGAAACAGAGAGACGGGACCTCCAACTGTCGCATACGGCCAGTGATATTACGAATGCACGGAGGATCAGCGAGTGTATGTAGATGAATGACTGTGATGTGAAACTAACACCAGAAATGACAACTGTCGGTAAATAAAAGAACTACCCGTGGCCTGAGAGTCTGTTACCATGGTAACCGACTGAGGGTTTAAGTTACCCCTCTTCGTACAACGGGCTAGAGTTCCTCTTTCCATACCTTTGTGTTACGGAAAACTCAGAGTTTCCAGAATTTCAGGGTTAAACAACTCAGGGTTTCCATTAAACCTGCGGCTGTAGCTCAGGTGGAAGAGCAGTCGTCTTCCGAAGTGTCCTTGGGCAAGACACTGAACCCCAAGTTGCCTCCCGATGTGCCTATCGGGGTATGAATGTGTGTGCGACTGGGTGGATGTGATATGTAGTGTAAAGCGCATTGAGCGGTTAGCATGACTGGAAAAGCGCTTTATAAGTACAGTCCATTTACCATTCATGCAACAGACCCCTGGTTTTCTAGTTTTATTTAGGGGAAATGCTTCGTTTTAGTTGAGTTTTTATTCGTTTCGGTGTTAATTTTTTTTTTTTTTTTTTTTCCGTAAATTATAGGTATTTGTCTGGTGTGACATTCAAATACAGTTTCAGTTATCTTTTTTAAAAGACCGGCCATTTTTATTTCTGTTGACATTTTTTTTTCAAGTTTAGTTTTCGTTTTTCCACTAGTTTTAGTTTCTTCACGATATTAACCTTTGAAGCAGTAAAGTTCATGTCTGGGGCAAGGTTATCACAGTTAACTAAAATTAACGAAAAAACGAAAACTAAGATTGACAAAACATTTCAGTTAACTTAAATGAAAATAGAAACGACAGTTTTTAACAAAACGATAACTAACTGAAATTGTATTGTGTCTTTACAAAACTAACTAAAACTAACTAAAATTATTGCAGACACATCCTTAGTTTTAGTCTTTGTAAATTAATATAATACATCAGCCTTTTGGGTTGATTTGAAATCTATTTCTATTTAATCTTTTTACTTTGCTCTACTGGTTTTACTCCAAGTGACTTTCTGATGATTTTGAATGTCACATCAGACAAACACCTATAATTTACTGAAAAGAAAACTCCAAAAAACTAACACTGAAACTAATTAAAACTAAACTAAAACTTGAACATTTTCCAAAAATAGAAACTAATAAAAACTAGTAAATCTGCTCAAAAAACTAACTAAAACTAACTGAATTGAAAAACAAAAAGTCAAAACGAAATAAAAACTGAAACTAATTAAAAATAAAAAACTATTATAACCTTGGTCTGGGGCACGAAGAGCAACTTTACGTGTCAGTGGAATGTGATGTGGTGCAGTTTCGTGTTGGGGACACGTAAATGAATGGTGAGACCTCAAAGCTGTTCGTGCTAATTTCACGTATTTTTGTGAGATGAGGTTGGCTGAGAGATAACGCCGAGGCTCCGATCTCTGTGCTCGGTTAAACCTGGGTTGTGGTTAGCCAGTGTATTTGTTTTAATTTGTGTTTGTACTCTTATAAAACTGATTTTGCAGCCTGCTTTTATCAATTTTATTTCAATATATTTATTTTTTATGAGACAAGATCCAACAGTTTCAATTATCAGTGTAATCTTCTCTCTCTGGAGCTGAAATAGGAAATCTTCCTCGACCTCATCCTCGTCAAACTGCTGAGATTTATCTGAATGGGTATATAAAAAAGGAGAGAGAGGAAGAGTGATGTGGGCTTGTTGAAGGTCTCCATGGTTACAGAGCGGTCGAGTCACACCTCATTACGGCGAGCCGAGTGTTTGTATTGGCCGGCCAGTTCCGGAATGTATTCTCCCCATGCTAATAGCCTTCAGATGCCATCGGCTCATTGCGCTCAGCAATGTCACCCAACTCGCCCAAACTCGCACACACACCCGAACACACACACACCCGAACACAGACGCAAACACACCGAGGCGGGGGGAACAGAGAACTGGCAGTTTTATGGCTTCAAATATTTCCCCCCGGAGATCTGTCTGAATAGATAACATAATCATTCCTAAAGTACTGCTGGCTGGCACAACTGGCTGTACTCCCCCCGCTAAGCTCCCCCGCGGTGGGTGCGTGAGCACGTGTGTGTCCGTGCGCCCTCACACACCCTGCATGCTGTGTGCTTTCTATCACATTTCATAGAGAATTACATGCTTTTCTGCAACATGAAATGAAAGAAAATCTGCCTTTACACAGTTTGCTGGTCGGAAACAGACGTATGTGACGTACAGAGTTGGCACTGGGGGGGTGGAGGAGGCTCGGTGCGTCATCACCCAGGAAATAATGAATGGTTTATACGACTGCTGAGTAACACTTAAAACCTTTAGTTGCTATGAATTAAATTATAATTAAAAAGTAATGTGCGGCTTTTTTTTTTCTTTATCAAAGTACCTCTGTATGAAAAAAAAAACTTATTTGGTTCACAAATGAGCATCTTTTTAGACATTCATTCAGCAGAAACCAGAGAAAAGAAGCCCAGTTTATCGAGGAATGAGTGAAGTAATCCTGGAAATGAGTAAAGTAGTACTCCTAAACTACAACTTAAAAAAAAGAGACGATGTGGGAGAAGATTTTAGTTGAAATGCTGTCCTTTACAATCACAATGATCCTGTCAGTATGATTCGGTCAAACGGTTTGTGCACCTGCCTCGCCCCTCCGGGAGGCAGATGTTCATATCCAACTCTGTACTTTTGTCGCAGCCTTTTTATTTATTTAATTTAGGTGCGATGCTGCGGGGGAGAAGCGCTCTTGTTGGCAGCATTAAGATGAAATATAACCGTCGCATTTCTCAAATGCCCTGCATCTCCAATGAAAGACAAAAATGTATTTGCGAATAAAATGGAGGGCAATAAACTGTAGCCTATCTGCTTTGAGGGTAAAGCGTATGGCGACATGTAGAGGCTCACTGGGGATTGAACCCCAGCTTACTGCATGACAGACATGCACCTTGACCCAGAGACACGGTTATAATTGTTAAGTAATCAGGACAAACCATCTCTCGGAAACAGAGAGACAGGACCTCTAACTGTCACACATGTACGAACGGATCAGCTTGTGTGTGTAGATAATTGACTGTGATGTGTAACCGTAATGCCAGAACAGGGTTATTATTACAGTCAACTAAAGTCTAGACTAAAACTAAAACTAGCAGTGAAAAAATAATTTCGTTAACTGAAATAAAAATAAAAACATAAATGAAGAAAAAACCTAAAACGAAATAGAAACTACAAAAAAGAATGCAAAACTAACTAAATCTAAACTGAATTGTACATAAATTCAGCCTAGTTTTTGTGATTAAATTATGCCTGTCCTGCAGCAGCTGCTGTTCTTCTACTTTTCCTCCAGGGGGGGCAGTATAGTAGGTATAATCTGCAGCACCTGAACTAGAAGAAGGTGCTTAGCAGACAGAAACGGCTAAAGTTGCAGCAGGTGGAAAACGCCAAAGCTTTTGAATATTTTGCTATTTGAGGATTTATAAATATTTATAGCATTTACTATAAACCATCAGAGTATTTTGAGTACGACCCACGCTCATGAAAAGTTCACGGTTACGCTGAAGATATGTGGTGAGAGCTGTATGTGGGCGGATTTTAGAGTTGCCTGTTTGGATAAGGGCCTGTTAAAAGTTGAAACAAAAGTTGGATTTACATTCAAATAATTTGAATAATTGTGATAATCCATATTTTGTGTCACACATTCTTCCATCCTTTTCAACATCTACATGACCGTTTCAAGGCTTTCTCTTCAGAGGGAACTTCGTTTTTTTTTTCAATCTTTGCACTTCAAAAACGAAGTGTAAAACGAAGCACACTACTCACACTAAACAGACGGCATCTCGCTGACGTAGAGGAAGAGGCGGGACTTTAGAACTGCTTTCAGAGCTGAATAATGGCGGTGAATGAAGCAGTGGCGACCCCTGCTGTATTGTACTGATTTAAGCAACGTTTATGAAATGATTTAGACATAATTACTAATGTATATTAGTGTATTATTCCGGCTCAGTGGAGTTAGCTCACGTTAGCGAGCAATGCTAGTCCGTCACTTCCTGTAAGTGCAGTGCTCTGTTTGGGTCAGCATTTAGCAACAATAGTGTGCACTACAGATGAAGTACACAGTGTGCACTGAATTCCAGTCCACTCGGGCAAGTGTGCGGTTTGAGATACAGCTGAGGTTTCTCCACATTAACCTGCTCCAGAGCAGAGTCTTTATGGTAACTGGCCGAAGGTTTAAGTTCCCCCTCTTTGTGAAACAGACTAGAGTTCCTCGTCTTTCCCTGGGTTGAGTTACCTACCTTTGTGAAACAGAAAACTCAGAGTTTCCCAAATTTCAGGGTTAAACAACTCAGGGTTTTTATGAAACCTGCTTCGTGAAACAGGTCCCTGCTTATTAGGGGACTATAAAAGAAAGGGTTACCAACTTTAAAGGTATAGTCCAAAGTTCCCCCCGTAAAAAATAAACATTAGACTTGAGCAAGTGAAATCCGTCTCAAAACCCGCCTTTGGGCCTCTAATCGCATGCCGTGGTGTGTTTGAACGCCACTCTCTCTCCTCCTGCCTGTAATTCGCTCTTTTGTATTGTTCTGGTCTGGTCGGGATGTTTCTGGGTGGAGATTTCTGGTTATATCGGCAGCCAATGACAGAGCTAAGAGCACGACGCTGTGTGGGAATAAGCTCATGATTGGAGCAGATGCCAGTCACTCCAACTCTAAGGGAAAAAAAAAGAAAGAAAGGAAACGCCGTGGATGCACCGAAGAAAAGGTAAGAGCTTCAGATAATGCACTTTGGAAAAACAGGTAAATAATAGTTTGGCTTGTACCCACTTCTGAGCTCTGAAGGAGAAGCTTGAAGTTGAATAGGCTAGCTAGAACGAGGCGGCCATTAGCCTGAGAGGGAGGAGCGCTAAGTTTGAATACTGTTGTTTGCAGACAGAAACGCTGGAGGGACTTCGGACTCTACCTTTAAGTGAGATGAACTTGAAATCATTATGTTGGTACAAAATACTATGAAGTTTATGTGAAGCATCTCATCAAATTTATGTGAAATTAATCTCCACATTCTCATTCACTTACAGCTTAATCATCAGGTTCAGAAAAGTTCTACAAACTTAAACCATCTAGTTGATTGTCTTAGTTACTACCATTAATGAAAACTTAATTTTCCTAAGGCAGCAAGTTTATGTAATTTTTATAGCAAAGCCAACAAGTTAGATTTTACAGTGTAGGATTAAAAATGTTGAATTCAGCCCCCCATAGAGGGGAGTCGGAGCGGCTGTTTACCTGCTGACATTCACCCCCTCTGGCACCTGGATGCACCTCTCCTCTGTTTCTATGAGACGATGTCTGCTGCGTCTCACCACGTGTCCAGGTTATCTTCCAGTGACAGTGTTTATATGAAGGAGGCTGTAAATCTGCTGGATGCATTCGTGGTTTCTGGCTTTTGCTTGAGCTGTTGGGCTTGTCTCACGTGTCCTGAGTTCAAGTCAACTTCTTTTCTATAGAGTTTATCCTCTTGTGTATTCTCTTGATTTAATTCTTGCTCCCATGTTGCATCTAATTTTTGGGACCCCCTGAAATGATCTTGCAACCCACTCGGCACATCACAGCCCAGTCTGGAGATGAAAATAGAGTTTAGGGTATTGCTGTGCAACGGGAGAAACTTTACGGCAGGGGTGGGTATGGAGAAACCAGTGGAAAATGTTGCTCAGGTGTGATTTTGATCCATTCTTCCACAAACTGCATTCAAATCTTCAAGGTTCCGGGTCTCTTCTGTCAACTCTAATCTTTAGTTCTTTTCTAAGATTTTCAATTGGATTCAAGTGGGGTGATTGACTGGTCCGTTCTAGCAGCTTTATCTTCTTCTTCTTAAAGCAGGTGAGTGTTTCTCGGCTGTGTGGTGGGACGGTCGTCTTGCTGAAAGATCCAGCCTCTTTTCATCTTCAGCAGCTGCAGATGCAGCAGATTCTGGTCCAGAATGTGTCTCTTCTTTCCTCCATTCATTCTTCCTTCAATCATATGAAGTCTGCCAGTACCACATGCTGAAAAACAGCCCCCACCATGATGCTCCCACCTCCAAACCTACTATGGTGTTTTTGGTGCCATTTCTCCTCCAAGCATGTTGTGTCTTATGACATCAGCAGAGTTCAGTTCTGGTCTCATCTGACCAGACTATGTTTCTATGTTTGTCCAGATGTTGTGTTGCAAACTTCAAACCAGCATCAACCTGCTTCTTCTTCAGAAATGGAGTCTTGCGTGGTGTGCGTGCATGAAGGCCATGGCGGTTGAGTGCATTCCTTCTTGTTTTCTCTGAAACAACTGTAGCTGCTGGTTCCAGGTCTTTCTGAAGCTCTCCACGAGTGGTCCTGGGCTGTTGGAGAAGCTTTCTGATGATTGTTCTGACTCCTCTGTCTGAAATCTTGTGAGGAGCACCTGGCCGTGGCCGCTTTATGACCATGCCGTGTTCTTTCCACTTCTGGATGATGGTCCCAATGCTGCTCACTGAAACTTTCACAAGTTTAGAAATGCACCTGGAACCAATGCCTTCAGTGTGTTTGCAATAATAAAGTTGCTCTTTGCTTTTACCCATCATGCAATGCTTCTTGTCTGACATCTTGGTGATGAGAAACCTTTTTAAAGGCATCAATCAGGACTAAACCAGCTGATATTACTTTGCTCTGATAGGGGACAGGATTACTTTCTAAATACTGACAAACTCCAGCTGCTTTCTTGGCTTTCACATCTTTTTGTCTCCATTTCTTCATGTGTTCAATACTTATTTCCTGTTTCACTATTTTACACATAACTTCATTTATGGACATAAATGTTAGGATTTCTTTGTATGTGTGCATTAATTGGGTTGGGTCAGCAACGGCTGACAGCGCGCAGTGATACGAATGATGAGAAAATAGGACCGAGCGATTGCAAGGTCCTGATTTTTCGGGGTATGTGATTTTGTGATTCAATATGATCACTCTTTCGAACCCATGTTGATTTGTGAACTGTAAACATATATTTTTGTGACCCCAGAATCGAGCCGAGACTACTTTCTTTTACAAGGAAATCCGGGCAGATTGCAGCTCACAGGACCAAGTGGGGGCCTGGTCACTGTTGATGCACATAGACCGCTTCCGTAGTTTCCTGAATGCGCATATGCGTGCTTTGCAGAAGTAAGATGTAGAACTGTTTAGGCTCATAAATGATGTCGTTTTGAGTAAATTCTGGACGCTACCCACTCGGGACACTTGGATTACATTGGACGAGCGGTATGGAGGAATATTGACAAGTTTTTGTGGACTTTTATGGACCTTTTTGGCTCGGGTCCCAGCAAACTCCATTATATGAAAGTTGGGGGAAACGAGAAGCCTTCCTGATCGCCGGCTGCATTTGAGATATTAAAAAAGTGCTCCAGAGTCTTGCTCACCATGAGGGGAAGTGGAAAATAAAGTTACATCATTCTGTGGGTGAACTATTCCTTTAACCCAAATTACACTTGGTCTGAGCCCAGAGTCAGAGTCACAATGTCTACTGAAGTAATAACATTATAAATTTGCAAATTTTTATGGTTTGATCATTGAGTAAACTGACGGACTATATGCTAACGCTAACAACAGGCTAACACTGGCTTGTAGTTCAAATATATAAATTCAGAGGCTGAGACCACGAATACCTTATAAAGTTTCCTCATCAACTAAATTTAACAAGTGGCTAGAGTGTATCTCTTCCCCTGGAACAGTCATATGGCTGTCATACTGCTACATTTCCATGCTAAAAACTTGGCATTGCAAAAACTTAGCATTGGGTGTGTGAAGGCCTTTTTTTATTTTTAAAATGTGTTTGTTTTTCTTGAAAAGCACTTTGGGTTGCCTTTGGCAGGAAAAGCGCTTTATAAATAAAGTTTGATTTGATTTGATTTGAATATTCTGACCTTGAAGCTACTCTCATGTCCGTGAGCTGAATTCCTGCATTTATAGCAGCGGACTGGACGGCTGCACGTCTGTCCCTGAGCCTGGGAGTTTGGGATTACTGGTATACAGTAAATAGTATATTGATTATTAGCTTCTAGAGATGTCCGATATTATCGGCCGATATTGGGATTAAAATGTGATATCGGTTTCGGTTTTTTGGGTGGGACGATATTTTGAAAAAATTAAATCTCGCGAAATTTCGTTACGGAGTAAAGAAATCTTGCAAGATCTTGTTCCATCAGCATTGGTCCAGCATGTCTAAAAGTCCCTGTTATCCTGGAAGAACTTCATTTCCCAGCATTCCTTTCAGAGTCATGTGACTACGATGCAGCTGCTGCTGCTACAGACTGACTTGCTTTGAAGCTGCTGATAATATGTCTGGTTTTAAGTTGTTGGTTAAGTTACCAAGTTGTCAGAAACATTAGACACATTTTGGCTAATACCTGCTAGTATCTGATATATGGTAGCATCTAATACCTGCTAGTATCTGATATATGGTAGTATCTAATACCTGCTAGTATCTGATATATGGTAGTATCTAATACCTGCTAGTATCTAATACCTGCTAGTATCTGATATATGGTAGCATCTAATACCTGCTAGTATCTGATATATGGTAGCATCTAATACCTGCTAGTATCTGATATGGTAGCATCTAATACCTGCTAGTATCTGATATATGGTAGCATCTAATACCTGCTAGTATCTGATATATGGTAGCATCTAATACCTGCTAGTATCTGATATATGGTAGTATCTAATACCTGCTAGTATCTGATATATGGTAGTATCTAATACCTGCTAGTATCTGATATATGGTAGTATCTAATACCTGCTAGTATCTGATATATGGTAGTATCTAATACCTGCTAGTATCTGATATATGGTAGTATCTAATACCTGCTAGTATCTGATATGGTAGTATCTAATACCTGCTCGTATCTGATATATGGTAGTATCTAATACCTGCTCGTATCTGATATATGGTAGTATCTAATACCTGCTAGTATCTGATATATGGTAGTATCTAATACCTGCTAGTATCTGATATATGGTAGTATCTAATACCTGCTAGTATCTAATACCTGCTAGTATAGGATATATGGTAGTATCTAATACCTGCTCGTATCTGATATATGGTAGTATCTAATACCTGCTAGTATCTGATATATGGTAGTATCTAATACCTGCTAGTATCTGATATATGGTAGTATCTAATACCTGCTAGTATCTGATATATGGCAGCATCTAATACCTGCTAGTATCTGATATATGGCAGTATCTAATACCTGCTAGTATCTGATATGGTAGTATCTAATACCTGCTAGTATCTGATATATGGTAGTATCTAATACCTGCTAGTATCTGATATATGGTAGTATCTAATACCTGCTAGTATCTGATATATGCTAGTATCTAATACCTGCTAGTATCTGATATATGGTAGTATCTAATACCTGCTAGTATCTGATATATGGTAGTATCTAATACCTGCTAGTATCTGATATATGGTAGCATCTAATACCTGCTAGTATCTGATATATGGTAGCATCTAATACCTGCTAGTATCTGATATATGGTAGCATCTAATACCTGCTAGTATCTGATATATGGTAGCATCTAATACCTGCTAGTATCTGATATATGGTAGCATCTAATACCTGCTAGTATCTGATATATGGTAGTATCTAATACCTGCTAGTATCTGATATATGGTAGTATCTAATACCTGCTAGTATCTGATATATGGTAGCATCTAATACCTGCTAGTATCTGATATGGTAGTATCTTTTTTTTTTTTTTTTTTTTTTTAACTTGTCCTGTCCAGCATCGAAGCAAGCAGAATGGAAATCTGATTGCTTTATTCTGTTGAACAGTTTTGCTTTACCAAGCGGAGCTTTATGAACATAAGGCTCCACTTGATATCATGTTTATTCATTTTATTTCTTTATTTAAACATTTGTCTATTACACCATTCCATTTCATACTGCTGGGCCTGACAAGGGAGAAATGAAAGTTAACAGAGGTAATGATAGAAAGTGAAACAGAGAGAGAGGAGTAAGGAAGAGGAAGAGAGAGAGAGGAGAGAAAACATGAATCTACTTACACAGTTCACTGGTACATCTGTACCACGATCCCTAAACAACCAAGGTCTCTGTTGGAAAACAAAACAAGCAATCCTCTACAGGAGGACCTGCAGGTGGCTTAATTATCCTCAGATCATACAAACACACGCAGAACTACGCAGAGAAGAGGTACAACCTAGTCAGCGCAATGGGAAGTAGAGAAGAGGTACAACCTAGTCATCGCAATGGGAAGCAGTGTCACAGTGTCAACATGCATAATAAAGGGTGCTCCGTGGTGATACAGTCATGCAGATGCAACCTCGTCTCTGCAAGGAGGAGGAAGCCCGCAAGGCTCACGACCCAGGCCCCCAGCAGCCACCCAGATGCCCAGATCCCAGCTACCCCCCCCCCCCCAAAGAGTGGACATGCATCCCCCGAAGGGCGGCAAAAGGCGGCCCCAGCCGGAGCCCCCTGCAGTCTGGGGGCCCAGGCCCCAGCGGACCAAGACCAGCAGCTGCCGACCCCACCGGGCACCGGGCGTCCCCCGGAGCGGAGACAGCGCCGGGCCCAGGGCCCAAGCGCCCAGGAGCAGCCACCCCCCCCCCCCCCCCCGGACCCGGGCGGCCCAACCGAAACCCAGGAGGACCGGACCCCCCCAAACGACGCCCCCCCAGGCAGGCCAGCCCCCACCCCAACGTCCCTGCCCCACACACCTGACACCAGGGCGCCACCACCTCTACCAGCCCCTACCCCGCCACCACGCTCACACACACACTCCCCACACACCTACCCCAACACTAGGGCTGAAAGATATACCGTCACCGCATCCACATCGAGACACGGGCATCTAATCTATATCTAAGGTATCTAATACCTGCTAGTATCTGATATATGGTAGTATCTAATACCTGCTAGTATCTGATATATGGTAGTATCTAATACCTGCTAGTATCTGATATGGTAGTATCTAATACCTGCTAGTATCTGATATATGGCAGTATCTAATACCTGCTAGTATCTGATATGGTAGTATCTAATACCTGTTAGTATCTGATATATGGTAGTATCTGATACCTGCTAGTATCTGATATATGGTAGTATCTAATACCTGCTAGTATCTGATATGGTAGTATCTAATACCTGCTAGTATCTGATATATGGCAGTATCTAATACCTGCTAGTATCTGATATGGTAGTATCTAATACCTGTTAGTATCTGATATATGGTAGTATCTGATACCTGCTAGTATCTGATATATGGTAGTATCTAATACCTGCTCGTATCTGATATATGGTAGTATCTAATACCTGTTAGTATCTGATATATGGTAGTATCTGATACCTGCTAGTATCTGATATATGGTAGTATCTAATACCTGCTAGTATCTGATATATGGTAGTATCTAATACCTGCTAGTATCTAATACCTGCTAGTATCTGATATATGGTAGTATCTAATACCTGCTAGTATCTGATATATGGTAGTATCTAATACCTGCTCGTATCTGATATATGGTAGTATCTAATACCTGCTAGTATCTGATACCTGCTAGTATCTGATATATGGCAGTATCTAATACCTGCTAGTATCTGATATATGGTAGCATCTGATACCTGCTAGTATCTGATATATGGTAGCATCTGATACCTGCTAGTATCTGATATATGGCAGTATCTAATACCTGCTAGTATCTGATATATGGTAGTATCTAATACCTGCTTGTATCTGATATCTGGCAGCCAGATGTCAAAAATAAACTCCTCTGGATGAGTTGAGGAGATTTTGGGAACTTTGCTCACAAACCAGATTATAGTTGTAGTTCTCAAAATATGAGAATTATTAAAAATATAAGAAATATAAAAAATATAAAAAATATCAAATATAATATGAAAAATATATAAATATATTATATTTTTGCATTTTTTATGTAAAATATAAAAAATATACCTCACAGCTCTCTGCATATATCTGTATCGGTTGATATTGGAATTTAATCGTTGGACACTATCAGTATGTTGGATATTGGTAAAAAGCCTAAACCAAACATCCCTATTAGTTTACTAATCTGTTTATTGGAGCCCGAAATTGTAAAATCCTGAAGCTGTACCTTGAAACAATGTGTCACCTCCTGATGACAGGTGAACTCATCACTTTCTGACTCGCTGTCTCTGGAACTGACGGCTGACCATCAGTCATCGGACTCCCCCTCACCCGAAGAGTCACCTGTCCAGATTTAGAAGTATTTCCAATGCCTCCTGAGCAAAAATTCTCCTTTTAGAAGCCATTTGTATGGTGCTAGCTGTGTCCTCCTCATGCTGACAACTTCTAGAGTTTTGGTTGCTAGGTAACGCTCATGCATTTTGCTCACACGGGGGAAAAAATACAATGTAAATAATAGAGCAGTCAAAATAGCGGCTGTAGTAGTTAAAGGTAGAAATGCTCTAATCTTTTTTCTACTTTATTTTTTACAGGAATAAACAAGACAAAGGCTTAGAGAAAGTCAGGCTGCCATGAGGACGACAGTTTCAATAAACCGCAGTTATGACAGTTATAACTTTCAAGGGAGTTCCAGTGTTGAAACATTTGACCCCCTAAAAACTTAATATTGCTTTTCAAATAAGGATTTCAACAAATGCCTGCAGAAAAGACATTATCCGATTCAAATCAATGAGGTTTTTTTTTTCTGAAGCTTGGAAAGCACATATTTTATATCAAAGCTCTTCACTGAGATACACACTCACCGGCCACTTTATTAGGTACACCTTGCTAGTACCGGGTTGGACCCCCCACACCTTCAGAACTGCCTTAATCCTTGGTGGCATAGATTTAACAAGGTACTAGAAACATTCCTCAGAGATTTTGCTCCATATTGACATGACATCATCACGCAGTTGCTGCAGATTTGTTGGCTGCACATCCATGATGAGAACCTCCTGTTCCGCCACATCCCAAAGCTGCTCTGTTGGATTGAGATCTGGTGACTGTGGAGGCCATTTGAGTACAATGAACTCATCGTCACGTTCAGAAACCAGTCTGAGATGATTCCTGCTTTATGACATGGCGCGTTATCCTGCTGGATGATGTCATCTTTATGACATGGCGCGTTCTCCTGCTGGAAGCAGCATCAGAGGATGCTACACTGTGGTCATAAAGGGATGGACATGGTCAGCAACAATACTCAGGTAGGCTGTGGTGGTTAAACAGCCACGTTGGTACTAAGGGGCCCAAAGTGGGCCAAGAAAATCTCCCCCACACCATTACACCACCACCACCAAGCTGAACCGTTGATACAAGGCAGGATGGATCCATGCTTTCATGTTGTTGACACCAAATTCTGAGCCTACATCTGAATTTGGTAGCAGAAATGGAGACTCATCAGACAAGGCAACATTTCTCCATCTTCTATTGTCCAATGTTGGTGAGTCTGTGTGAATTGTAGCCTCAGTTTCCTGTTCTTTGCTGACAGGAGCGGTACCCGGTGTGGTCTTCTGCTGCTGTAGCCCATCTGCTTCCAGGTTGGATGTGTTGTGCATTCAGAGATGCTCTTCTGCAGACTTCGGTTGGAACAAGTGCTTATTTGAGTTCCTGTTGCCTTTCTATCAGCTGGAACCAGTCTGGTCATTCTCCTCTGACCTCTGGCATCAACAAGGCATTTGCACCCACAGAACTGCTGCTCACTGGATATTTTCTCTTTTTGGGACCATTCTCTGTAAACCCTAGAGATGGTTGTGCAGGAAAATCCCAGTAGATCAGCAGTTTCTGAAATACTCAGACCAACAACCATGCCACGTTCAAAGTCACGTAAATCACCTTCCTTCCTCATTCTGATGCTGGTTTGAACTGCAGCAGATCGTCTTCACCATGTCTACATGCCTAAACGCACTGAGTTGCTTCCATCTGATTGGCTGATAAGAAATTTTCATTAACGAGCAGTTGGACAGGTGTGCCTAATAAAGTGGCCGTGTGTGTGTGTAACTTGAGACTGGATAAACTCAAGTGATTAAGGAAATCTTGGTGTACTCTGCTCAAGTGTGCAAGTGATGTTTTGACTTCCAGAGTTTCAACATGCAATAGATTCAAAGAGTTACAATACAATATTTTACATAATATTTACATATCGCCTTACATTTACAGTAAATATAAAACTGGAGTTTCACCAAACTGCCGTAAATGTAACATAATGGACTCGGACTGAATAAGTGGTTTGGTCCACTTCAGAATGAACAACCTTCAGCATTCTTATACTGTGCTGCTGAACAAAGTTTGGGG
This sequence comes from Atherinomorus stipes, assembly GCA_023101725.1. Classification (NCBI taxonomy): domain Eukaryota; kingdom Metazoa; phylum Chordata; class Actinopteri; order Atheriniformes; family Atherinidae; genus Atherinomorus; species Atherinomorus stipes. The sequence continues at coordinate 29,632 of JALJCO010004441.1, forward strand.
TTTATACGTGTGAGACCAGTTTGTTTGTCTTGTAATACAAATAAAGAAGTGTGAAAAACAAGAATGCAAGAGATACAACCTCATAGCAGAGATCGGTATCGGTTGATACTGGATGACGGAAATTAAGTGTTGGACAATATCGGATATTGGTAAAGAAGCCAATGTCGAACAACCCTAATAGGGGATTATCACGCTTCCGTGTTCCGAACTTCCGGTTTGAAACACTTAGACGGCCCACTTCCGGTCCAGTTCAATGTCCCTGCTTTACTTCGTAGATAACGTGAATAAACGCCAACCCTACTGAAATTTTCACGATTCCAGACTGAAGTGATACTAAGGAGGAAGTGGATCAAAGCGATTCTCCAGAGTGAAGGGCCGAACTTTATAATAAAACAACGTAGCATGTTTGTTTGTAGCCGGTGGGGCACAACACGGCATGCTAGCATTAGCCAGCTAGCGTTTACTGACGTGCTTAACTTTGTGCGTCTTAAAACACACATACATCTGAAAATCGGGTCTGTACCCCCCCCCCCCCCAACAACTGGGGACTGCCAAGAAAGAAGACACTTTCAGATGCTTGTGTGTTTTCAAAGTTAGGCACGTCATCAAGCTGGCTAATGCTAACCTGCTAACAGTAGTCCGCCAGCTACTACTCTGTTAAACTTTGTAAATCGGATAAATGCCTATGCCAAGTTTTCATTCCAGACTGAAGTGATGCTAAGGAAGAAGTGGATCAAAACGATCGATTCGCCGCGGTGAAGGACCAAACTTTATAATAAAACGACACACGTTTGTTTGTGGCTGGCAGACTGCGCAGTCGTGTTAGCCTGTAAGCATTAGCCAGCTTGATGACGTGCCTAACTTTGTGCGGCTGAAAACACACAAGCATCTGAAAGCGTCTCCTTTCTTGGCAGTCCCCAGTTGTTCCACTGGAAACGGGGGGGTACAGACCCGATTTTCAGATGTTTGTGTGTTTTAAGACGCACAATGTTAAGCATGTCAATAAACGCTAGCTGGCTAATGCTAGCATGCTGTGAAGTGCCGGTGTTGTGCCCCACCGGCGACAAACAAACGTGTGTTTTATCATAAAGTTCGGTCCTTCACCGCGGCGAATCGATCGCTTTGATCCAGCTTTTGATCCAGTATCACTTCAGTCTAGAATGAAAACTTAAGTATGTTTGGAGTTTATCCGATGTAAACAGTATAACAGAGCAGGAACGGCTGTCGTTAACATGGCCCGGAAGAGGAAGTGTCAAAATCCGGGAACTTCCGGTAAGCGTGATAATCCCCTATTGCAATACTTCCCTGAGAAACTCAGTATCGAATCGACAAATCCTCTGAATGGGTTCACCTCCTGACCAGTGGGGGGAGCTGTGCTTATTATTTACGCCGTATACATGAAGGCCACGTTCGATCATTAGCCATATTACTCAAAAATATAAGGTGACATACTTTACAGTATCTGTTCACATGGGCACAGTTTCTACGTCTTACTAAATCAATATCAAATCAATACTGAATCTAATCGCTATTGAATCGTGGGGTTCTTAACAACACCCAGCCCTACTTTACATGGACCAATGTGGCTTATTTTACAGTTTTTTTCCTAATTACATTTATAACGATATAAAAAAAGAAAATAATTTTATAGCTAATGAGGATCCGAATGGTAAACAGTAAATAGGGAAGTAGCTGGCAGTGGTTTTTATTTAAAGACAGATTTTTCTGTACGTTAACTCTTTGCTGAAGGATCATGAAGAGAGAGGAGTTCTTTGTGAGAGGAACTGATGCCATGTGCAGTGGTGCTGAACCTGATGTTCCTCCGGGACTTTGCAGGGATTTGGTTGTCCCCGGCAACTCCGAAGTCTGGCCCAGGCTCACTAATCTGCACGGTGCTTCCACGCTGAAGGAAATGTCAGGAAGCCCCGGAGTCCAAGAGGACGGCGGCTGGGGTCTGCAAAGAGGGTGGAGGTGTACACGCCGAGCGATGGATAAGAGGTGGGGGGGATGGGGGGGGGGTCAGCACAAATAATAGATTTAAGGAGGCAGAGCGGGAAAACGCCAATGGAGAGACAGATGTAGAAAAACAGAGGTGAAAAAGGAGGATGTGTCTGAATGACATGAGAGAAGAGAGAGGGGGGGGGGGGCTTTCCTGAGTTATTAAGCTGCAGTGTGTGTGTATGTGTGTCGGGTGAGGGGGGGCTTGGTACTACGAGACAGCATTACTGAACGTCTAGACGGCACAATGACACAAAGTCCTAATTGGGCATTAATTTATCTTCACTGAGCTGGATGATTGATTGAAATGAGTCCAGTTATTGGACCTGATGAATGTACACTGAAAAAATATCACCATGCTCTAACTAAAAGAAATGATATCACATCTAAAATAATTGACTTCACACAATCTAAATTGAGAAACTTTATATGACCTGATTATTTTGTGTTGATGTGAATAATTATACTTCACTTTACTCAAACTTAATTTTTTGCCTTGATCCAAATTATTTTCTTAAGTTTTTGTTACTGAATAAACTAATAAACAGAAATTCAACTCAACTTATTTTTATTTAGTCAATGCAAATTGAAAATTTCTCTTTGGGTCAACTTAATTTAATATGTTCCATACTCTGATTTTGATGTACTTTGTGGCATTATTGTTTTGCTCTTAAAGGTGCATTGCACAAGTTTAAATGTTAAATACTTTTCTTTCCTCCACATGCTCTAACAGCTGCCTGATGTGTAGAATGAGCTGATCTTTCTTCACTGCGGTGTCTCTGATACTGTTTCTGAATGCTCAATGCCAGCAATTGGGGTGTGAAGCCTCTCGGGGGGGCTTGTGGGGGAGACGAGCTGCACGTTCTCGTTCGTCTGGCTGCATCGGTGTCGTGTATTCCACCACCGCAGGTCCGCGCATGTTGAGACAACACTGCTGCTGCTAAAAGATGGAGAACAGGTGCCTCTCAAACCCAAACTCAGACTCCAGGAAGATGAAGAAGAAAAGTTTTGTCTTGTGAGACGAAGAAAAACAAACTGGAGTCTGAGTTGGGTCTGAGTCCCCATGGCAGGGGGACGTTTTTCAGCACAACACCAGCACCAGAATAAGACGGTAGTAAACAACCGAGCAGCTTTTTTTCTTTCCTTTTTTAATTGGAGGGAGCTCCGATCCAGTCTGGGAATAAAACGGACCCACAGTTGGCTTTCTTCTCACTAACAAGGTAAATGTGATGTATGACGGAAATAAGGATGCATAATATTGCAATGCTAAGTTGTTAGCATGTAAATGTAGCAGTATGACAGACATATGACTGTTCCTGGGGAAGAGATACACTCATGTCAACTTGTTATATTTAGTTAATGCAGTTATTTTACAAGCTAATCGTGGTCTCAGCCTCTGAATTTAGATATTTGATCTTCAGCCGGCACATTTTTATCACAGATCTTTACGAAATGTAAGCCAGATAAAAAAAAATAAGACTAGACGAGACAATATCACGATGTCGTATGATGGTGCGTCTGGCCAGCATGCCGAGAGGGAGTTTCCGGACATAATGTGCGCTGACTGTAGTGTGCAATGCGCATGCGTAATTCATTTGATTCAAACAAAAAATATTACCTGCAGGTCATGGAGAAAAACAAGTAAACTGAGAGAAATCAAAAACTTTGTTTTGCATCCTTTTGTATGTGTTTAGTTCAGTATAAATCAAATTTGATGTCTCTAAATGCAAAAAAATGAGTTTTACCGTCAAATCAATAATTGTATTTTGTTTTAAATGACAGTTTTTAGTTTGAATGAACAACTGCATGTTACACTTTTCAGTGTAGCTGCGTTAGCTGTTAGCTAGCATAAAATTAGAGATGTTGTGGTTTTATACAGTACTTGTCCCAGAGGGGGATATGTGTCTCTTTCAGTCCGTCCATTAGAGACACATCAGGCTGTTTTATACTCCCGCTCAGAGCTCATCTCCATCAGGTTGAACCATGGGTCTTTTTAGCCCATTTTGGTGGTGCTGAAGCCCATAAACGTAGCCTCTTAAACCCCTCACTGCAGCAAAAGACACACAATGTTGCACCAGTTATGTAGCAATGTAGCCATACCATACATCAATTTAAACAGGAGAAACGGCGCTACAAGCACATATAAGTCATTTTAACGCACACCAAGCATATCAATGTTTAAATATCAAATCTAAATAAGGTCAGAGCGTCCACCCATTCTGCACATTTCCATCACTACCTCTCTGAAACTTCATGGTAGACAAACAAACAGTATATCATATGAAAGCTAAGATCCTGACGATTTCAACAGTACCACTATTATTTCTCTACGACAAAAACTCAGTGAACCAGCAGCCAAAGAATACAAACAAAACAACCGCTTACTTAGAATGACTAACAGAAATTCTGTCTTACACACTTGAACAAAAGTCCCAAGTGTTCCCTTTATTATGACACCAAAATTACTCAAATAGACCTTGTAGAAGCAGAGATATACTCTATTCATTTTGGGTGTGTCATTTTCAAGCATAAACCTTAAAAAGAGGTATAGAGTTTAAGAGGTTAAAGGAATAGTACACCCACAGAATGATGGTTCTCCATTTTCTACTGACCCTCACGCTGAGTAAAGGGCCCTTCAGATAATACGTGGTTTTCGCTGCGCTCACCGCGGGGTAGGGCGTAGATTCAACGGCAGCAAGCACGTTGGGCACGCGTTGCTAAGCGACAGACCAGGAAGATGTACCTGTCATCGTCGCAGCAAAGAGCTTTTCTCCTGAGGAGGAGGAGATAAAAGGGTCCACCTGATCCTGATGGCAAAGCAGGACTTGGGGGAGTTCAGGCTCGTCCGGAAGCTGCATCCTTTCACACAGACCGCCTCCAGGTTTACTTCAGGCTGACCAAGGGCCACTTTTTGTCTGAACTGGCTTATCATATTGGATGCGCGAGGATGTCGTCACAGCGCACTGCGCTCGAATTGAATCATTTTCAATTCGGCGGCACTGTGGCGGCATGCACTTACCTCGCGTGCCGCTGAGCTCGGCGGCAGAGCGCTCCGCTGTTCGTTTCCACCAGGAGTACCAGTTTTAACCACAAACAGAAAAGGTAAGACAGCTTTCATGGTTTAAAAAAACAAGTTTTGTGGTTTTATTTGTGCTTCATTCTCCTGCCAACGCTCACTAGACGTGAGTTTCTTCTGGTCATGGTGTTGGTTACATGCTTGGATTGGTGCTCTGAGCTGCACATTAAATAGCTGAAGCTGGATTTATACCTGCGCTGCGTCTACATGTCGAGCCCACAGCTGATGCAGAGGTGTTCAGGGATACGGTGTCCTGCTGCAGTTTTTTCCCTCCAGATCTGCAGGCGACAGCAGGGCTGTTATAGGGGATTATCACGCTTACCGGAAGTTCCCGGATTTTGACACTTCCTCTTCCGGGCCATGTTAACGACAGCCGTTCCTGCTCTGTTATACTGTTTAAATCGGATAAACTCCAAACATACTTAAAGCGATCGATTTGCTGCGGTGAAGGGCCGAACTTTATAATAAAACACACGTTTGTTTGTCGCCGGTGGGGCACAACACCGGCACTTCACAGCATGCTAGCATTAGCCAGCTAGCGTTTACTGACGTGCTTAACATTGTGCGTCTTAAAACACACAAACATCTGAAAATCGGGTCTGTACCCCCCCGTTTCCAGTGGAACAACTGGGGACTGCCAAGAAAGGAGACGCTTTCAGATGCTTGTGTGTTTTCAGCCGCACGAAGTTAGGCACGTTATCGAGCTGGCTAATGCTAACCTGCTAACAGTAGTCCGCCAGCTACTACTCTGTTAAACTTTGTAAATCGGATAAACGCCAATGCCAAGTTTTCATTCCAGACTGAAGTGATTCTAAGGAAGAAGTGGATCAAAACGACCGATTCGCCGCGGTGAAGGACCGAACTTTATAATAAAACGACACACGTTTGTTTGTGGCCGGCAGACTGTGCAGTCGTGTTAGCAGGTTAGCATTAGCCAGCTCGATAACGTGCCTAACTTTGTGCGGCTGAAAACACACAATCATCTGAAAGCGTCTCCTTTCTTGGCAGTCCCCAGTTGTTCCACTGGAAACGGGGGGGTACAGACCCGATTTTCAGATGTTTGTGTGTTTTAAGACGCACAATGTTAAGCACGTCAGTAAACGCTAGCTGGCTAATGCTAGCATGCTGTGAAGTGCCGGTGTCGTGCCCCACCGGCGATAAACAAACGTGTTTTATTATAAAGTTCGGCCCTTCACCGCGGCGAATCGATCGCTTTGATCCAGCTTTTGATCCAGTATCACTTCAGTCTAGAATGAAAACTTAAGTATGTTTGGAGTTTATCCGATTTAAACAGTATAACAGAGCAGGAACGGCTGTCGTTAACATGGCCCGGAAGAGGAAGTGTCAAAATCCGGGAACTTCCAGTAAGCGTGATAATCCCCTATTGACCGGGAAACTCCACGTGGTGGAATTTTTTCCCTCCCGATGGTCAGGAGTCAGTCATATCAAGTGGATGCAACCCAGTGCAGCAACGGCGGGCGGTGTTAGATCACCTGGTAGCGCAGCTGTCAGCTCAGACGGACCTGGTTCGAACCTGACTTTTAGCGGTGCGTCACCTCCCCGTACATTATATAGAGATGACTGGATTAAATTTAGGTTTTCTTTCAAGAACTGTAACTACGTGGATTTGAGGCATCAGCTGTACTGCAGCTGAAATAAACGTCAGTGCAACCTGGAGTGAAACAACAGAGTTCACGAACTGGTGTGATTCCTGTTCAGCAGCATCTCTGGTTTCTGCACACTCAGAGACATCGGTACGATACAGGAACGTTTCTGTAGCTGTAGCTACATTTTTTACAAATGTTCTCTCAAAAGTACTATATTGGTCTTTATGAGGCCAGAAGTACCTATATACTATGAAAAAGGGTTCAAAGTAATATAAAGTACAAATTTGTACCATTTCAACCCTAAGGGTACCTGCAGCATTGAAATGTGTGTAGCTTGTACAATAACTATAAATAGCAGTACTTCTAAACAGTAGTATAATTATAGTTATTATATTATGATTTTCATAATAATCATAGTAATAATTACATGTATAATTATATATGTGTTTGGCCTAATATTTCTATAATAATTATTCATTTATTATTAGCATCTTTGATTGTTGTCATAATCTCTATTTTATTGACTTTTATTCATCATCTTTAATTGGTTTAATTGTACTTTATTAACTCATACAGCTTGATAAGGTACAAAAATGGACCATGAAGGTACAGAAATGTCCCCCCCCCCCCCCCCCAAAGACAAGGGGTACTTTTAAGTACAAATTGGTTCCTCTATTTTTGAGTGTGCATGGATGTGTGTGATGCTGTTCATGGATAAAACCTCATCTGATTTTCATATTCTCATCGTTAAATTCTGTCAAATGACTTTAGTTTCATTGCCGGATTTTTTATGCTGTAACTCAAAATAATCAACATTACAGATTCTGGGAAGACGTCACTGAAATGAGATGAACATAATCCACAGCGGAGGAGGTGGGATGCAGTAAAATGTAAATAATGTTTAACACCTCAGGGTTGTAGACTCCTGATGGAGGTCATGTTTAAATGATAATGAACAATCACAAAAAACAGATCTCAGCAGAACAGAAATTGTGTTAAGACAAGCAGTGTGATCCGAAACTAGTGTTGTTGGATCGCTCATCATTCAACTCAGCTGCTTCCTTACGGCTGGTTTATACATGTGTGGACTGAGTAGTTAATCTAAGGTTCACGTCACGCTCCACAGAAGCCTTTGTATGTCCAAAAGTGCCACTTTGTGACATAGAAAAGGTGAATTTCTGAACCGTAAATTAAAGTTATGTCATAAATCCATGCTGATACGTATCTCGGTGCATTTTTCAGTGATTATACACTTTCTGTACCTTCTTAGTGCCTGTACGGTGTATATATCACGTAGATTACACCACTGGCTGTGGGGGAAAAGTGGTTATTTTGTCATTTTAATCAGAATGAAGCACAAAAGCATTAAAGGAATAAAGGTGTAGCTAATCTGCACTGTAGACATCTCATTAATCTTCTGGTAAAAGCGAGGGAGGTAGTCACATCCTCCTTTCATTGCAGGGGTTGACATAATTGTGTCTACAGCACACACACACACATCGCAATACTCTCGTGTGAGTTCACTTCCCTCGGGGCAGCTGCACACCCCTGCCAAAACTGGCAGCAGTTACAGGTAGCGGTGAAAGTCTGTTGCTAGGCAGACTACTCGGCTGTCACGTGGACACACACAGCAGTCTGATGATTGAGCTGACTGATGAGGCTAAATTGTAAGGATCTGAATATGACATGCATTTGATTCTAAGTTCATGATAAGAGCTAGTCCTGGTATCTCTGAGTTAGGAGGAGGTTAAAAGTTCAGACAAAGCGAGACCTTTGTTTGGCTAAGACGCAGTCCTGCTCTGGCTTGGATCATCCCGAGTTTCTGACAGATTTGTGGCTCATACTGAGTCGCCCTCAGAGCGGTAAATTAGTGGTTGGTCACAAATTTTCTCTCTACCAGAAATAATTCTTCCTTTTGGACATCTGTTTAACATCCAGCGAGCAACTTATGCTCATTAAAGGGGAAGTTCAGGATTTTTGACGTAGAGCCTCATTTACAAGTGAGCCAGCAAACTACTGATCACCGAAGACAGTTTCAACATATTTTATCCCGTTATTCTAGTTCCAGGAGGTTACTGATGCTAATGCTAGTGGAAGTCAATAGGAATCTGCTAGCCTGGTATTAAAACCAATCTTATCCACTCCATAGAAGATCCGAGGCAAATCAGCAAGATTATCTGTGTAAATGTCGTGTTAAACTAGTAAACTCATGTGTTAAAAAAGTACAACTCGCCTTTTATGACAGATTTTGCATTTCATATTGAGGAACTAGTTTCTTACCAGCTTACTACCTTAGCCAGTGTATTTCGGTTCATAAAGACATGGCGACAGATAGTTTGATGCGAAAAGTTCAAAATCATCTTCAAAATCCTACATATCCTCATGCCCTTCAGACGTGGCCGTATTTTAGACTTTATATCTGTGTAATCAAATTCCTTCATGCATGTAGCATGCATGTCTGTGGGTTGAACAGATTCAGGCAGGAGGCGGCGCAAAAACGTAGATAAGAAGAAAAAGACGGATATCCTTAATCTTCCTGAAATATTGAATAATTACGTTGATTGATTACTACAGATTTTGTCAAAGTTGTTTTTTTTAAGCACCCGAGACATTTATTACAGTTTAAATGTTAAACTGAGATGTGACGGGTGCTTTCAAGAGAACATAATCTGTAAATACATCTCTGAATATGTTTACATTGATATTTAGTAATGAAGAATAATTAGCTGAATGCCTACAATACACTAATCAATGTAATCTTGTCTGTAGTGGATTATTAAAGGTTGAATATGGAACATTTTTATTAAAAGCTATATTTTTAGAAAAAAATAATACCTCCACAGGTCGTTTGCAAGGTTATAATAGTTTTGGATTTTTAATTAGTTTCGGTTTTTATTTTGTTTTGACTTTTTGTTTTTCAATTCAGTTAGTTTTCGTTAGTTTTTTGAGCAGATTCACTAGTTTTTATTAGTTTCTATTTTTGGAAAATGTTAAGTTTTAGTTTAATTTTTATTAGTTTCAGTTTTAGTTTTAGTTTTTTGGGGTTTTATTTTTAGCAAATTAAAGGTGTTTGTCTGGTGTGACATTCAAAATCATCAGAAAGCCACTTGGAGTAAAACCAGTAGAGCAAAGTAAAAAGGTTAAATAGAAATAGATTTCAAATCAAGCCAAAAGGCTGATGTATTATATGAATTTATAAAGACTAAAACTAAGGATGGTTCTGCAATAATTTCAGTTAGTTTTAGTTAGTTTTGTAAAGACACAATACAGTTTCAGTTAGTTATCGTTTTGTTAAAAACTGTCGTTTTTATTTTTATTTCAGTTAACTGAAATGTTTTTTCAATTTTAGTTTTAGTTTTTTCGTTAGTTTTAGTTAACTATAATAACCTTGGTCGTTTGGGGGTGTACAGAATGAAAGTACATTTCCCAGAAAAATTATATTTAGCCTAAAAATAATTATAAAATAAATTTTTACGGGTTTGATAATGGCTTTTTATTTACGTCTATAAGCCGATACACGCCGCCGTTGCAGGTTGCCAAAAACAATCTCTGTGTGGACACAATATTTCGGTCATAGTCAGGCTTGTACAGGGGAAAACCGTGGAGATGACCAGTGAAGCAGCTGCTTCAGAGTCCTGGAGATGTTGTTATCTGTTTCTGAGGAGGAGTGACCTGAGAAGAGCAAAACCTGGAGTAAATTTAGGTGAAGACTTCACTAAATGGACCCATATAAACGTTTTCCACGGAGTCAAAACATGGAAATGGCGACTTTCCTGCTGGATCGGTAAGCTAGCTTGTTTGCTAACATGGCTAACGTTAGCTGTCGGTTATAAACTCCTCTGCGTTACTTGTTGGAAATGCAGCAGGCTGTTGGATATGCTGAAATTGTTGGAGATGCTGAGTGTTGGACATGCTGCAGACTGTTGGTCACTTGCGTATCGGCAGATTCTTGCATCCCAGCGGCTGGAGTTGTTTTTCTGCTGTTGCAACTACAACCTAGACACACGTGATGTTGCTGTTCTGTCCGTATTCCATATTCAACCTTTAATTTATACCATAGACTGTATATAATTACTGGACGTAGCTTCCGGTCTCTTCTGAATAGAGAAATGTGAAGCCAGGTGGGCGTGTCTTACCGTCGCCATCTTGCCGTGTCACGTACGTCGTCACTCCAGGAAAATCCTAAAATGGGCACAGCGCGGCCGCGGGGTAAATGATTGACAGCTGACGTACTGTGGGCTAAACGCTAACTGAGCTAACACGAAACTAAGAGGAGCTAACAAAGATAAGCCCCCTAAGCGGCATGGTTAAGGTAAGACATGCTTAGACTTGCAATTCGCTGACTAAACACCGCCGTTGTGCGACTCTGTAACAAACTGAGACCTTATTAAGAGCAAAGAAGGAGCTAACTAGGAGCCTCCGGTCGGCAGGCGGAGCTTCCGGTCTGCCGCATGTCAATCATAAGGACACGCCCTTAATTATGTGTAATTTGAAGAATAAATAACATCTAAACGAATGAGTTATAAAAAAAATTCACCCCCCTCACAGTTGACATGAAGGTAAACTTGACCTAATAAACCTAAAATGATTTTTTGAACCAGGCTGTAAACCTGTTTATTTCTGCTGTGAAGTTGGCGTTTTTAACATGGGAGTCTATGGGGATTTGCTCGCTCTTGGAGCCCCTAGTGGATGAAGGGAAGATTACAGAAAATGTCAATTTCCGGGTTGCATCACAGCTGGCCACCGGAGGTTGCCGCTTGATTTATACTCAAGAGGAAAACAACACTTACAGCCGTGTTAAAGCTGTCTCGTTGGTTTCTTTGCATGCTAGCACGGGTGTGCTACACTTCGAATCTTCGATTAAAAGATTTGATCCTATTGTCCCAAACACTCCAGCTGTGGAAGTCACATCTCTCCCTGGTTTTAGATGGAAAATTAGCTGAATGGTAGAGCTGATCTCAATGACTTGGAAAAATAAAGCAATAAATAAAGATAGATGCTCTGAGTAATGACTTGGAATTCATTCTTCTCCTCTATAGAGGACGCTATTATTATATTATTACATCATATTCAGCATCTTTCATGATTTTTTTTTGCCTGAACTGAATAAATACACCAGTTACTCTGGTTATTGTGGTTGTAGTCAGAAAATTGTAGTGAAATAAATGACAAAATTACTGTCAGGTTTTCAAAAACAAACAGCTTTTCAACCAAATATTATACAACAAAACATTTAATTATATAAAATAACTTTATCATGCAGCCTCACAGAGATGGAGAGGGAATGTGTACAAAGTGGATGAGACATGTTCATGTTTCTATGGTGACAGGAAGCACAAGATGGAAACAAGTGGTTGTCTATCAATTCAATAACAATTTACTACTACTGATAATGATAATAATAAATTGTATTTATATAGCACTGTCCACTTGAAAGACAGATCTTAAAGTGCTACACACTAAAGCTAAGTGTTAAACAATAAAAACTACTTCTGTAAAACCCCTGTTTAAAAAACACATAAAATCCAGACATAACTGCTTCTGGTATATTCTCAAAAATAAAAGCAGCAAGCTCCATCTGCCGCATGGTTTCTGGAGCAGAAATATCTGTTTGGACATCATGTCTTTTCGGCACCCTGTGAAAAAAATAAAGTCCTCCAAGACACGATGCAACTCTTCCATGGATGTACTGCAAGACCTGTGAACACAGGAGTTATGATGCAACATCAACAGTTGTATCCATCCAAGAAGACAAAAGACGAGCAGTGGACCGTGGATATGTTTGTGTGGAGAAGAGGGTTTAACCAGGATTGTGTGGAAAACTAGTTCCAGGTGGAGGAATGTACTATATTACTATATTATAATCATCCGTATTCACAATATCCGCATATATGCAGCTGAGCCAGGCTGTCGCTTCATTCATTTTGCCGTCTCTGAGACATTGTCTGTTAAAGGATGTAGAACTTTATATCAGTTGTAATGAAGAAAAGATGGTTAATATTCTAGTTGATATAGTTTACCACCAGGAATTGAGATTATGTGCACAGATTATGTGCACTGATACAGCCATCACCCAAAAAACACATAACCAAATAAAATCTTTATATGAAAAAAACGAACTTGCTGCAATAAATTTGTGATAACTACGTTTTCTGGCAGTGCTTATAGTGACTGAAGCCGAGCTAATATTAGCTACCACAGCTAAACTATACAGCTGTGTGAAAAAGTTTTTGCCCCCTTCCTAGTTTCTTTCTTTTTTGCATGTTAGTCACACTTAAATGTTTCAGATCATCAAACAAATTTAATTGTGAGACAAAGATAACACAAGTTAACAGAAAATGCAGTTTTTAAAAGAAGGTTTTGATTTTTGAGGGGGGAAAAAATTCAAACTTACATGGTCCTGTGTGAAAAAGTGATTGCCCCCTAAACCTAATAACTGGTTGTTCCACCTTAGCAGCAACAACTGCATCAAGCGTTTGTGATAACTGGCAGTGAGTCTTCTACAGCGCTGTGGAGGAATTTTGTTCCACTCATCTTTGCAGAATTGTTGTAATTCAGCCACATTGGAGGCTTTTCCAGCATGAACCGCCTTTTTAAGGTCATGCCACAGCATCTCAATGGGATTCAGGTGGGGGCTTTGACTAGGCCACTCCAAAGTCTTCATGTTGTTGTTCTTAAGCCATTCAGAGGTGGACTTGCTGGTGTGTTCTGGATCATTGTTCTGCTGCAGAACCCAAGTGCGCTTCAGCTTGAGGTCACCAACAGATGGCCGGACGTTCTCCTTCAGGATTTTTTGGTAGAAGCAGAATTCATGGTTCCATTTACCACAGCAAGTCTTCCAGGTCCTGAAGCAGCAAAACAGCCCCAGACCATCACACTACCACCACCATATTTTACTGTTGCTATGATGTTCCTTTTCTGAAATGCCGTGTTACTTTTACGCCAGATGTAATGGGACCTCCACCTTCCAGAAAGTTCCACTTTTGTCTCGTCAGTCCACAGAGGATTTTCCCAAAAGTCTTGGGGATCATCAAGATGCTTTCTGGCTAAACTGAGACGAGCCTTTATGTTCTTTTTGCTCAGCAGTGGTTTTGGTCTTGGAACTCTGCCATGCAGCCATTTTTGCCCCCCAGTCTCTTTCTGATGGGGGAGTCATGAACACTGACCTTCATTGAGGCAAGTGAGGCCTGCAGTTCTTGGATGTTGTTCTGGGGTCTTTTGTGACCTCTTGGATGAGTCGTCGCTGTGCTCTTGGGGTCATTTTGGTCGGCCGGCCCCTCCTGGGAAGGTTCACCACTGTTCCATGTTTTCACCATTTGTGGATAATGGTTCTCACTGTGGTTCTCTGGAGTCCCAAAGCTTTAGAAATGGCTTTGGAACCTTTTCCAGACTGATAGATTTCAATTACTCAGTTTCTCATTTGTTCCCGAATTTCTTTGGATGGCAGCATGATGTCTAGCTTTGGAGGATCTTTTGGTCTACTTCACTTTGTCAGGCAGGTCCTATTTAAGTGATTTCTTGATTGAGAACAGGTGTGGCAGTAATCAGGCCTGGGTGTGGCTAGCTTTCCAAAGATGTGATAAACCACAGTTTATGTTTTAACAGAGGGGGCCAATCACTTTCTCACACAGACCCATATAGGGTCTCACTAATAAAAATCTTCATTTAAAAACTGCATTTTGTGTTCACTTGTGTAATCTTTGTTTAATATTTAAATTTGTTTGATGATCTGAAACGTATAAGTGTGAGTGTGACAAACACTTTTTCCACACAACTGTATGTGCTTGACCATCTAGTGGGGCAGTCTTTGAACAGAGTTAGTGGACACGGCTGCAGTTGCTTAGTTGCCACGAATGACTTGCAGAGGAGTCTGACAAGAGCTGTACCCAGTAGCCTGCTGACACCACATCTTTCTGGATCGTGATCACCACAAGTGGCAGTGTGTACAACACAGGAGGTCCTTTCCATGGCTCCAAACTTAGATATGACAAAAATGCAGACAAGGACTTAAGTAATACTATGTATGAAAGAAAGTACCATGAAAAACTGCTAACAGTGACGATAATGAAATGAAATAAAATAAAATAAAATAATTTATTTATTATTATATTATTTTATTATTTTATTATATTATTATTTTTTAACAAAATTTATATGAAATAGTAATACAACAATAATAATAGTCAGTCAGTCTTGTTCTTCAGGGTGATGCTGCTGCAGGAATGAATTCCTGTATCTCTCCGTCCGACAGTGAACCTGACGCAGCCTCCCACTGAACACACTCTGTTGATTCTTCACCGTGTTGTGGAGAGGAGGAAGTGTCCTCCATCATCTTCATCAGCTTGTGCAGCATTCTTTTCTTAACGATCATCTCCAGCGGCTCCAGAGTTATCCCCAGCACAGAACCAGCTTTCTTGATCAGCTTGTTTAGTTTCTTCAAGTCTCTGATTCTGATGCTGCTTCCCCAGCAGATGCTGCAAAGCTAATTGCACTTTCCACAACAGACTTGTAGAAGATCTGCAAAATCTTGGTGCAGACGTTGAATGATCTCAGCTTCCTTAAGAAGTAGAGTCTGCTCTGACCTTTCTTGTAGATGTAGTCAGTGTTGCATTTCCAATCGAGTCTGTTGTCCAGCTGAACTCCAGGTATTTGTAGTTCTCCACCACCTCCACCTCCTCTTCCAGGATGTAGACAGGACTATGCTGCTTATTCTTGCTCCTCCTGAAGTCAACAATCATCTCTTTAGTCTTGCTGGTATTTAAGATGAGCTGATTGTTACCATTTCACAAACTGAGTGACCAGTTCCCTGTACTCGGCTTCTTGTCCATCACTGATACACCCCACAACTGCAGAGTCATCAGAGTATTTCTGCAGATGACAGGATCAGAGTTGTACTGGAAGTCTGAGGTGAACAGTGTGAAGAGGAATAACCTAGCACAGCTGATATGTCACCGACATACTGAAAATATGAAATCAGCTCAAACTGAACTAATTAACCTTTGGTTTTTCTCCAACCTCCTCAGTCTTCCATGTCACTGGATTCCCATGGGTTGACCTTCAGAGCTGGTGGGACCATCCTGTTCATGAGCACTGAACGAAAACCACGTTGCTTCCATTATCACTTATCTCCATCAGCATTTTGACTTGTGATGTTCCCCAGTCATCTGTGCATTGGTGAACACAGCTTTTTATACACTCAGTGGGAGGGTGGGTGATCTGGTCAAGTCTTCACTATATACGCTGTTCTTTTTTCCCACAGTAGAAAAATGCATGCAGAAATGGCCAGAAATGATGCCATAAAGTCTTGTTTTGATCCATATGCCCAGTTATTTAGCGTGTTGTGGCCGGTTCCCTTTGTACTTTTGTCTTGCACTACCATAAATCTTGTTTATTAAGGGTTTTTTTTTTTTTTTGATCCTCCACTGTAAGCACATAGACCAGTACGTCCAACCCATAGAGCGATTGCCTTTTCTTTGGCCCGTTATGCCAGGGAGTCTGAATTATATTTGAGTTCAGTGGCAAAGGCTGCTGGGATAGATGAGTGTGCCTTGTCGTTTTTTGGACCACCAGGTCTTTCTTTAGGAGTTGTGGTCTCTGGGATCTGAAAGACAACCCCCCCCCCCCACAAAAAAACAAACAAACAAAAAATCAAAAAACAAAGAGGAGATACAGTCCATCTCTATCTCGTAAATTCTACAACTGGATACAAAACAATAAATGCAGATATCATACCCTCAACATAAATTTTCAGTGGGGAAAATAAAACTATTGAACACATCAACATTTTTCTCAGAAAATATATTTCTGGTAGAGGCATTGACATGGGAACAACCCAAGTAATGCACACATACAAAGAAATCCTAACATTTATGTCCATAAATGAAGTTATGTGTAATAAAGTGAAATGACACAGGGAATAAGTATTAAATACGCTTACTGAAATTTATTTACTACTGAGTGCAAAAACCTTTGTTGGTGATTTCAGCTTCCAGACGCCTCCTGTATGGAGAAACCAGTGGAAAACGTAGCTCAGGTGTAAATTTGATCCATTCTGCCACACAAACTGATCTTCAAGGTTTCAGGTCTCTTCTGTCAACTCGGATCTTCAGTTCTTTTCAAAGATTTTCAATTGGATTTAACTGGGGTGATTGACTGGTCCATACTAGAAGCTTTATTCTTCTTCTTAAAGCAGGTGAGTGTTTCTTGGCTGTGTGGTGGGACGGTCGTCTTGCTGAAAGATCCAACCTCTTTTCTTCTTCAGCAGATTCTGGTCCAGAATGTCTCTCTACTTTTCTTCATTCGTTCTTCCTTCAATCATATGAGGTCTGCCAGTACCACATGCTGAAAAACAGCCCCCACCATGATGCTCCCACCTCCAAACTTCACTGTTGCTATGGTGATTTTGGTGCCATTTCTCCTCCAAACATGTTGTGTCTTATGACATCTGCAGAGTTCAGTTCTGGTCTCATCTGACCAGACTATGTTTCCAGAATGTCATGGGTTTGTCCAGATGTTGTGTTGCAAACTTCAAACCAGCATCAACCTGCTTCTTCTTCAGAAATGGAGTCTTGCGTGGTGTGCGTGCATGAAGGCCATGTTGAGTGCATTCCTTCTTGTTTTCTCTGAAACAACTGTAGCTGCTGGTTCCAGGTCTTTCTGAAGCTCTCCACGAGTGGTCCTGGGCTGTTGGAGAACCTTTCTGATGATTGTTCTGACTCCTCTGTCTGAAATCTTGTGAGGAGCACCTGGCCGTGGCCGCTTTATGACCATGCCGTGTTCTTTCCACTTCCGGATGATGGTCCCAATGGTGCTCACTGGAACTTTCACAAGTTTACAAATGCACCTGGAACCAATGCCTTCAGTGTGTTTGCAATAATAAGGTTGTGTAGGTCTTTAGACAGCTCTTTGCTTCTACCCATCATGCAGTGCTTCTTTTCTGACATTTTGGTGATGAGAAACCTTTTTAAAGGCATCAATCAGGACTAAACCAGCTGATATTACTTTGCTCTGATAGGGGACAGGATTACTTTCTAAATACTGACAGACTTACTTACGTATTCCCTGTGTCATTTCACTATATTACACATAACATCATTTATCAACATAAATATTAGTATTTCTTTGTATGTGTGCATTATTTGGGTTGTTGCCGATATCTGGTGCAAATTTCATGTCAATAGCTCTTCTAGAAATATATTTTCTGAGAAAAATGTTGACGGGTTGAATACTTATTTTTCCCCGTTGTAAACACACACACACACACCACACACACATACATATATATATATATATATATATATATATATATACTTTATATATGTGGTATACATTCTGTCTTTGTTGGAATGGGAACATCTGCAAATGTTTGCAGTAACAGATGTATGATAAGTGCCCTACCCAAGTGGCTGTTTAGATAAAACCCTTTTGGGTTTCTTTGCTGCTTGTAGTGACTGATAAGCGCACTATGACTGCACTTATCTCTCTATAGCGATAATGGGCAGGGGAGATAAAAGAAAATATTTGAAAAAAAAGACAACACCTTCAGCAAAGACTGTTTATGTAGTTCCACCCAATTAGATATAAATAGTCTGTAATATGAGGCCTTTTATCGTCAGGCTGTGGTGGAATTACCCTGCTCGTGGCATACACACTCACACACACACTTACAGCGATTCTATCAGGCGGAGTGGCTCATTTGAGCATTAAACAACTCCAGCACCTCTTTGTAGGAAAAACAAACAGTGTTTGCAACCAAGTGCAGACAGCTGCAGCGTGTCAGCTGGCAGTCGGTCGCTGCAGGGACTGGTTTGCCTGTGGAAACCTACATCTGGTCTGATGAGGAAGTCAAACTTAAACAACATTTGTACAGAAATCTTAATTTCTCCCATCTGAATCTTAAATGACTCAGCATCAATTAAAACCATTGACGAGTAGCTGATCAACAGCATGAAAATGACTATTTACTTTAACCCAACTCACCAAAGCTGGGACAAATTGCGATTATTGGTAAATCTCATCAACACATATTTTATTCCTAGTATAACATAAACAACATATTAGGAGTTAAAACTGAGATGTTTTAACATTTTACTGAAACTATGAGCTGATGAGAATCTGATGCAGCAACACATCTGTAACAAGCATGTGATTGTTTTGATTGGCACATCACACAACCAAAGTCCCAGCATTTTTAAAGATTTGGCTTTCTGACAGGAATTGGCTATTCTAGTTCACTACAAAAGAATCGTCTCTTAGAGCCGGCTCGTTCATGTACGACACATCATTATCCAAAACATGTCCAAATACCTGAACATGGCCAGGATGTAAGAAGTCAGCAAGGAATTTCTGACAAATTTCACACATTTCTTTGCTTCGGTTTCAAACGACGGTAACTGCAGCGGACCAAACTGCCTGGTTAAACCACCATAGTTAAAACAACTGCTTGCTTGGGGTGACGCTCCCAAATACAACCACTGATCAATGATGAAAAAGCAGGAAGAAGAAGCAACAGCAGAGAGCTGAGCAGGCTCAGATATCAACCACTGGCCTGGGGATATATCCCCAACTGCTGGCCCAGAACCTGCAACCAACCATTGGGCCCAGGATCGTTCACTGGCCGCCGGGCCTGGAGCCTGCTACCAACCATCAAGCCCAGGATCCGGCCACCAGGCCCTACATCTGCAGTCGGGCCCTAGACCTGCCACCTCCCACAAGCGGGAACTACCATGACGACAGCTAAACATGGACTCAAGCTTGTCCCCCAGAGACTCCACAAAGTTAAGGAAAGCCAACAAAAGAATCAATAACCTCTTAGAAGACATCAAACGATTATCACTTGAAATAAAAACCAAAGATGCACTGCTCACCAAATACACGGATGTTGCCTTCGAACAGTCACAGCGAATCGCATCACATACCTCAGCTCTTACCTCTACCTCAATGATGGTCTTGCGCATTATTCAAAAACCTGCTAACAGTCTCTGTTTTATGAAATGCCGAAACATCATCTCTAAGTGAGTTTAAGGCTAGTTGGCAGATTAGTTGTTTGAAAAGAGGGACCAGCTCCACCAAATCCTCCCAGACAATCCCGCTCCGCTTGGCTAGCGGATTGTTCATCTTCGCTTCGTTGCCTCTACAAAGCCACTTCGGCTCGACTTCGTCGCCGCTTCCCCTCAGCTTTGTCACTGCTTCGACGCCGCTTCTGTTAGCTGTAGTGTATCGTCCACCTGGACCTTACTCAGAGTTTTCAGACTTCTTATCATAATAGGGCTGAATACTAATAAAGCTGTTGTTTTGGGCGATTTTAATGTTCATATCCACAATGACAATGACAGCTTAAATATTGCCTTTAATTCTATACTAGACTCAATCGGTTTTTCACAAAACGGACCCACTCATTCTCATAATCATACTCTGGATCTCGTCCTGACATATGGTATTGACAGTGAGGAACTGAAGGTTTTTCCCCATAACCCTGTTATGTCTGATCACTTCTTAATAACTTTTGAGTTTACTTGACTACCAATGGCTGAGAATAAATTCCATTACAGCAGATGTTTATCAGATAACACTGTTACCAAGTTTAAAGAATCTTTTTTGTCACTATTTCCTACAATGCCAGATGTCAATATGACAAAGAGCATCTATCCAAGCTTTACTCCAGCTCAGATTTATCAGCTTGTTGATTAAATAGTTGTTTCAACCCGTACAGTACTAAAGAATGTTGCTCTGTTAAAAAAGAAGAAAATCTGTCAGAAGAAGAAGGGTCCCTGGTTTAATTCCCAGCTACGAGCTTTAGGCGTTTGGAGAGGAAATGGTGCGAATCTGGTTTAGAGGAGTCTCACTTAGTTTGGACAGAAAGTCTAATAGTTTTTTTTTTAAATCCTTGCATAAGACTAGAACAGCTTACTATTCATAATTGACAGAGGAGAACAGGAATAATCCCAGGTTTCTTTTCAGCACTGTAGCCAGGCTGACGAAGAGCCGTAGTGCTGTTGAGCCATGCATTCCCCCGACTCTCAGCTGTGACGATTTCATGAGTTTCTTTATAAACAAAATTGTTTCTATTAGAGAGAAAATCCATGACATCCTTCCAGCTACTAACGACATCTTACCCCCAGCAGGTTTAGAGACATCTGTAGATGCTGAATTATGTCTGGATCATTTCTGTCCTATACAAATATCTGAGTTAACCAAACTAATTGTGACATCCAAACCTTCTACCTGCATTCTGGATCCCATCCCAACCAAGTTGCTAAAGGAAGTCTTTCCTTTTATTAACACTTACTTACTAGAACTGATAAATTCATCTCTATTGGCAGGATATGTACCTCAGTCCTTTAAGACTGCAGTAATAAAACCTTTACTTAAAAAACCTACTCTTGACTCAGGAGAATTAGCTAATTATAAACCGATATCCAACCTCCCCTTCATGTCTAAAATTCTTGAGAAAACAGTTTCAGCTCAACTTTGTGCCCATCTGAGCAGAAATAATCTGTTTGAAAAGTTTCAGTCTGGTTTTAGAGCTCATCATAGCACAGAGACGGCACTGGTGAAGGTTACTAATGATCTTCTCATGGCTTCAGATAAAGGACTCCTGTCCGTACTTGTCCTGTTAGATCTCAATGCTGCATTCGACACCATTGATCACAACATTCTGCTACAGAGACTTGAACATGTTATTGGAATTAGAGGAACTGCATTAGATTGGTTCAAGTCATACTTATCTGATAGATTTCAGTTTGTTAATGTCAACAACGAGTCTTCATCACACACCAGAGTAACTCATGGAGTTCCCCAGGGTTCTGTGCTCGGACCAATTCTCTTCACATTATACATGCTTCCTTTGGGTAATATCATCAGACAACATGGCAGAAATGTTCATTGTTATGCAGACGACACTCAGATATACTTATCTATGAAGCCTGATGAAACCAATCAGTTTGTTAGATTACAAAGATGTCTTAGTGACATAAAGACCTGGATGACCCTGAACTTTCTGCTTCTAAATTCAGACAAGACCGAGGTTATAGTCTTTGGACCCGAAAAACTCAGGACTAAATTATCTAGCTTTATAGTTGATCTGGATGGCATTAATTTGGTTTTCAGCACTACAGTGAAGAATCTTGGGGTCGTTGTTGACCAGGATTTGTCTTTCGGCTCACATATGAAACAGGTTTCTAGAACCGCCTTCTTCCACCTACGTAATATTGCTAAAATTAGGAACATCCTATCTCAGGATGATGCAGAAAAACTAGTCCATGCTTTTGTTACTTCCAGATTGGATTACTGTAATTCTTTATTATTGGGCTGCCCCAAATGTGCCTTGAAAAGTCTCCAGCTGATCCAGAATGCTGCAGCGAGGGTTCTGACTAGAACCAGCAGGAGAGATCATATTTCTCCAGTTCTAGCTTCTCTTCATTGGCTCCCTGTTAAATCCAGGATAGAATTTAAAATTCTTCTTCTCACATATAAAGCTCTCCATGACCAAGCTCCATTATATATTAGAGATCTCATAGTTCCAGACATTCCAAGCAGAGCACTTCGCTCTCAGACTGCAGGTCTGCTGGTGGTTCCAAGGGTCTCTAAGAGTAGAATGGAAGGCAGAGCGTTTGGCTATCAGGCCCCCCTATTATGGAATCAGTTACCAATTCAGGTTCGGGAGGCAGACAGCCTCTCTACCTTTAAGATCAGGCTTTAAGGTAGAGACTAAAGCTTAGTTAAGCTGCCATAGGTTTAGACTGCTGCGGGACGTTCATGAGGCACTGGGCTTTCTTTCCCATGATGCACTGGGCTCTTCCTCTCTTATCATCTCTGCTTCTCCATGTAGAAACCTGTGACAGTATTGCATCATTAACTGTGTTCTCCTCTCTCAGCAGATCTGGCTGGATAACGTTGCAGTGTTTGTTGGTCTCTCTTTCTGTCTTCTCCCCCCCAGCCGGTCGAGGCAGATGGCCGCCCTACCTGAGCCGGGTTCTGCCGGAGGTTTTTCCTCCCTGATAAAAGGGTATTTTCCTTCCCACTGTCGCCACCCCTCCGTGCTTGCTCAGGATGGGGGATTGGACCGGGTCAAGTCAAGATTCCATTCAATCTTTTGTTTTCCTTAGCTAGACTACTATCAATCTGACTTGAATTTTTCTGTCTGTTTAAGCGCCCTGAGGTGACATTGTCACGAATGGACGCTATACAAATAAAGTTGAATTGAATTGAATTTGTCGCCACTTCGTCCCAACTTTGTTGCCGATTCACCTCGGCTGCATTGATGCTTCGTCGCCGCTTCGTTTTTGCTTGTCGCCACTTCGTCGCAACTTCGTCACCACTTTGTCGCTACTTTGTTGCTACTTTGTCGCTACTTTGTCGTTACTTTGTTGCTACTTCGTCGTTACTTCGTCGCCACTTCGTCGCTACTTCGTCGCTACTTCGTCGCTACTTCGTCGCTACTTCGTCGCTACTTCGTCGCTACTTCGTCGCTACTTCGTCGCTACTTTGTCGCTACTTTGTCGTTACTTTGTCGCTACTTTGTCGCTACTTTGTCGTTACTTCGTCACCACTTTGTCGCTACTTTGTCGCTACTTTGTCGCTACTTTGTCGCTACTTTGTCGTTACTTCGTCGTTACTTCGTCGTTACTTCGTCGCTACTTCGT
This sequence comes from Atherinomorus stipes, assembly GCA_023101725.1. NCBI lineage: Eukaryota > Metazoa > Chordata > Actinopteri > Atheriniformes > Atherinidae > Atherinomorus > Atherinomorus stipes. The sequence continues at coordinate 52,956 of JALJCO010004441.1, forward strand.
CGCCACTTCGTCGCCACTTCGTCGCTACTTCGTCGCCACTTCGTCGCCACTTCGTCGCCACTTCGTCGCCACTTCGTCGTTACTTCGTCGCCACTTCGTCGCTACTTCGTCGCCACTTCGTCGCTACTTCGTCGCTACTTCATTTCGGCTTCGTCGCTACTTCATTTCGGCTTCTTCGGCTGTTGTGACTCGTGTTGTAGCATCTGGAAAAGTCCTGGAAAATAACTTCAAGAAAAGAGTGGGAAACCTGTAAACGCTAGTTGGCAGATTAGTTGTTATAAAAGAGGAACCAGCAGCACGTCTTTCCTCGTCGGTCTGAGCACACCTTCAGACGAGCGTACAGCTGTGCAGCTTTACTATGGTTGAGTTAGCAGAAAGCCGTATCAGCAGTGCCTCCCTCGGCACTATAGAGCTGCACGTCCCCCGCAGCCGTAAGCAGCTAATGTATGGTGGTGCAGTTTCAGCTCCACCAAATCCTCCGGGACAATACCGCTCCGCTTGGCTAGCGCATTGTTCGGCCTGTGGGAACCAGCTTCCTATATGAGGAAAGTCCCGGAGCAGACCCCCGCTCCCTCTCCCACTCTCCTCAGACATAATAGCTTTCTCAGACAGGGAGAGAAAGTTGCTCACACTTTTCACTTCAGTGGTCCTCCTCACCCCTTCCCCTCCACGCTCCTCTTCACCTTCTCCTCTTCTTCCTCCCTCTACTTCTGTCTCTCCCCTCCAGCATACACACTTTTCCTCTGTGGGGATTCTTTTGAAAAGGGACAAGGGAAAGGGTGAGATCAAAGAGGCAGCTGCCACACACACCCCCAGCTCCGGCACACACACACTTTTACTTCATTTCCTACAAACTTTATCTTTGCCTTGAAGATATTGTCCGAGTTTTCCGTCCTCAGTTTTAGCAAAGAGTCAGAAGCTGGAATGTTTTCATCTGTGCCACAGGACAGCGAGACAATATCAGTCCCTAACCAACCGCTCACATCCACACAGGGAATTATGCTACCACACATAAGCAATTTCAGCCCTAAAATTTGATATGTTTTAATATACAGTCGTCCTCAAAATTATTCATACCCTCCCATTAAAGAGGGAAATAATCAGCTGTCTGTGAAATGAGTTAAAATTGACAAAAGTAATAATAAATAAAAATTCTGTGAAAGTCATGACACTGATTTTGAATTGTGGTAAAAAAAAACAAGCAAACATTAAACCAAACAAACAAAAAATAAAACAATAAACAAGCATGATGGGGGTCCGAAGCTAAAAATACTGCTGAGCAACACTTTGAGACAATCACTGCAATCAGGTGTAACGTCCAATCAGACGTCTGCACCTGCTGACAGGTATGTTGGTCCATGTTCATGGGGAAGGTGGTCTGATGTGTTTGGGACAGTTTTTATTTATTTATTTTTTATTATTATTATCTCCAACCACAATTCAAAATAAATATTTTATTTCACTAAATTATAATTTTTTGAATTTTTATTTATTATTTGTTTCTTGTTATTTGAATTTCTGTTGTGAATTTAGTCTTTTCTTTATCTGGAGGGTATAAATAATTTTGAGGACGACTGCATATTTGAACTGTATGTGCCTTTTTTTTACAAACTTGAAAAGTATAAAGAAAAAACATACTGTATTTTGTTGAAATGTAGTATTTTCACAACAAAAATTCAGCAACCCCCACCCCCCAGAAATGGTTCGATTCCGCCCACCTGGCATATTCCAGATAGCAGCAGTAACAGCCTAACTTTGTTTCCATAATAAATATTGTAAATGTAAGTTTGGAAAACTGTCAGAATCTCCATAATTAAGGAGGATAAATGGTGTGATGGATCTGGTTCACCGCTTAGACACAACACCTGCAGCTTCTCTCTTCCAGATTAAGCTGAATGTGGATTTTTAAATAGCAGCAGTAATAACTTTGTTTCTGGATGCTGGATGAAAAACCTTAAAGGAATAGGGGGGGGGGCTGGAGTTTATCTATTATCAGGTGAGAGGCAGGTACACCTGGACAGGTCGCCAGTCTGTCGCTATGGACGTCACTGCCTTCTGCTAAATGATAAACACGATCACCCTCATGTTTGATGGAGAGTAACGTAGCCGTTCTCTGTTTGCTCACTCCCCGTTACTTTGCGCCTGCCACGTGCGCTCTGACGCAGATTTATTAGCACTTTTATTTTGACAAGGTATCGGTCCCATTTTTATCCTGTAAGTGTGGACTTTTATTCTGACATGGTATCGGTCCCATTTTTATCCTGTAAGTGTGGACTTTGGGCCGGTCAAAGTTTTCCCCAGAGGCCCAGGTCACCGTTAATGTGCCATCTCGCCCCCCTCCTCTCTCTCTCTCTGATGCGCGTGTGCCCCCCCCCCCCCCACCTCTGTATTCCTCTCCTGTGTCCGTTACCTCTGGCATCAGCGTGGGCGTCGCTGCCCTCCTCAGTGGGTTAGATGAGCGGTTTCTTCGCTGTTAGTCGTGTGAGGCTGAAAGAATCCAAAGAGCTTCGGGATGCTCTTTAGTCATTTTCTTGTAAAAACACCTCTGAAACCGTCATTTTTAGCCGACACAGCCTTCACCTGTCTCTAAAGTTAAGTGATGGAGCATCATCAGATTGTCACATGGCGGCAGGGCGGGGCTTGGTATGAACGGGTTTATTTGGATCAATCAGCAGTTTCTAATTTGCATATAATGTGATTGACAGGAAAACTGACAAATTGCATAATAACTTGACTTTTTATGCAATTTTTTCCCAAAAATGATGGGCCCCTGAACTCCATTGGCCCCTGGGCTTCAGCCCAGGTAAGCCCGTGCATTAAGGCGGCCTTGGCCGTCTGTGACAGACGTGTTACTTTTGCATCCAGAATAAAACCTGCAAAGATGAAGAAGACAACAGCACTGTTTTCATGGTCTGCATGACGGGATTATTAATCACGGACGATCACATCAGAATCCGAATTTGGCTTATGACCCCATGACCTGAGACGGTTCTGGAGGAAAAGGGGTCCAACCCGGTGCTGGAACTTGGACCTGCTGAAGTGAGTATATATCCATCTTGCTCATCTCTGCTGCTTATCTGGTTCTGAGTCATGGAGGCAACTAACAAGCCTTTTGGGGGAATCAGGAGACCCTGATTATTACTTTCTTTTATGAAGTACTGGCAGAAGTTTTTCCACATTTCTAATCCCCCCAGGGCAGTCATGTGAAGAAGCAAGGTGAAGAGGAGCTAAATCTAGCCTCACACTCTCTTACACACTGCACACCGTCTTAATGCATACCTCAGTGGCTGTGTGGCACATCAGCTTGTTAGCTTCTCACACTTCTCAGGAAAACAAGCTGTCGGCTGCAGACATGGAACGAACCTTCCACCGGATTTATCTGATGTGATTTCACAACATAACAAACCATCAAGCTCAAAAAGAAAACTCTGGCTTGACTGTGCTGGAGTCTGACTGCTCTTAAGGTAAATTAATGATTAGATCTGCTCATCAGATCTCTGAGCTTTCAATGAGCTGCATCTAGTTCTTCACAGCTTGTTTCCGGGAGGATCATATCCCATTTGATGGGCCCTAAAATCAGCACTTTATTATTGGATATACTGTGCATAAGTATCATTTGGATATTGACTAAATGATATTTGTTATCCTTGAATTTGAACTGGTGACCTTGCAGTGAGGCAGCCTGGACAGTTGCACCGTTACCTCTAAAACCGGAGTGTATGGTAAAGTTAATGGAGCGTCTGAGACGTAGCTCTTGGGTATTTTCCCAGTCTGACCTGGGTCTGGACTCTAGACTTGTTCTGACCGATCTCAACACCACTTTTTCACGGTCTTGGTCTTGAATGGATTTTTAACCTATAATATTCATATCATTAACCCCCCCCCCCCCCCCCCCCCAACATGCATTTTGTGGTGTGGTGTTGGCGCTGATCCTCTCAGTCCCGCCCCCCTCCCCCTTCTGAAGCATGGTCATGTGTCATTGAAGGAGGATACAAAATGTTGGCGAATTTGTCAGCAGTGCTGCCAACTCTTAAAGAAGAGAAGTCGCTATTGGCTCACCCCCAGAAGACATCGCCAACTCATAAATATACTCACACACATGAGCAAGACCTCATACTCACTTTTTAATTTTATTTTCAACATACTGCAAAGCTTCTTTACAAGGGTACTAAAGAGGTGACATACACATTTGAGTCATGGTGCAAAGAAGACCCCGTTGTGCCCACAAGGCATCATGGGAAATAATGTAGATGAGGAGGTGTGGTCGGGCACATACTATTGGCTCAGGAGGGCAGCTGTCTGCAAAGGAACAGCGGAAGTAGTGAGTGAGTGCTTTTTGTTGGTTTTACAGAACAAAAAGAGCTTGTTTGCCACACAAGTAACAAGATTATTGGCAGTGGCCTTCCTAAAATACAATATATAGCATCATTGGCCTTTGATAATATTTGCATATCGTTGTGATTGATTAAGCATCAGGCCTGTGTCATTTTAGTGATGCTGATATTTTATAGTGTAATTTGGCAACTATGATGGGAAATAATTCAATTTTAAGTTGATTAGAATTAACATTCCATCTACAAATTAAGTTCAATCTAAATCTGTAACATATTTCCAATTCATTAGACTTTTTTGAGGGACAGGGTGGTGTTGGAGGCTTGTTATTGAGTTTCCTGACTTTAGGACTATAGTTATGACAGTCCTTAACTAAAGACATCTACTGGAGTATCATAAGATCATACATACACACACACGGAACTACACAGTAAAGAGGTAAAACTAGTCAGAAGTACTTATTAGTACACATCCAATGGGGAGCAGCATCACAGTGTCATCATCAGAATAAAATCTCTATGGTGATGCAGTCATTCAGATGCAACCTCGTCTCTGTAAGGAGGAGGAAGCCCGCACGGCCGGGACCAGGGCCACCAGCAGCCCCCAGAGACCCGATACCCGGGGCACGAGCAGCCCCCAGACCTGGGCCACCAGCCGCCAAAGGGTGGATCAGACACTTGTTGGAAACCACATTTATTGTGTGATTTGTGTGTCTGAAAGGGAGAAATACCAGATGAACACACGCTTCTATTTGCAGAGCAGTTAACGACTGTCAGACATATGACATCACAATGTCACACTCACTGTTTAATAAATAAAACTCACGGTAGCTGCAACAATGACTCAAGAACAGAAGTCAGGACTGAAGAAAACTGGTTCAAGTCGAGGATTCTGTGGTTGTTTGGGATGTTTTTTTGCAGAGATTTTACTGCAGAAATAAATCCCCTTCTGTTTGGTCATGAAACAAAGTGAACAGCAGGATTTTTTTTCCATCCATAAAGGTCTTCAGACTGGACAACATCGTGCATTAGGAAGACAGGTGATTTACTGCCTGTTCTTCTTGTAGCTGATAGATTGGTCTCTGACATGCTTAAAGAGGTAAAGGCTAATGTTCATGTCTCAGCTGAATGTTATTGTCTCCTGTCTGCAGCACCACCATGAGAACACCCGTGCAAATGGGACATTTTTACTCGAAAAAAGTAAAAGAAACTGAAACTGTTCTCAGTGTTTTTCCAAATAGAGCACTTCACTCCCGGATTAGAGAGCACATGCTGCTCTTTAACCACTGAACCATCCCCAAGTTTGCGTCCAGGATGCACCATCTTTACTGTACACTATGACTATAATGTCCTTTCTGATGAAGATTAGAGTTAGTCTGGCTCAGGTGACTCTGAGCCAAGTCCTAGTTACAGATCTGGGCATGAAAAAGTTCCTCCTTATTCTTCACTATCACTGGCTGAACAACTTGTCCCGCAAATACGTCATCACGTACGGTGTCCAAACTTGGTGTGTGGAAACATCCTTGTTCGGGGCGTTCATTTATGCTCTGAAATCGTTTCTCCTGGGCACACAGGTGTTTCTCTGTGCGATTGAGTTAGCAGACAAGTGGCTGGTAAGTCGCTGGCAGTCGGCTGAAAGGGGAACTTTTTCATGCCCAGATCTGCACGTTGCAATGAACCCTGGCTGCTGGGAATCCTCCCATGATGCTTTGTGCTGCTCCCTTCTTCCTCCTCTACTCCTGCCCTTAACTATAACCCTGCCAACAATTTATTCCTGTCAATATGAGTCTTTTTCTCCCATTCTTTGCCATACCGTACCGTCTTCTTCCACTTATCCGGGGTCGGGTTGTGGGGGCAGCTGCCTGAGCAGGGAAGCCCAGACTTCCCTCTCCCCGGCCACAGCCAAGGGATCCGAGGCGTTCCCAGGCCAGCCGGGAGATGTGCTGTAGTCCCTTCAGCGTGTCCTGGGTCTCCCACGGGGTGAGACGCCCCCCGGTTCTTTGGCCCCCCCGGGAGGGAGCCTCCTCCTGTGTTGGGTCTCCCCGGGGGGAGGACCCCCTCTCGTCTGTCCCCGGATGAGACGTAGTCCCTCCAGCGTGTCCTGAGTCACCCCCGGGATGAAACGTAGTCCCTCCAGCATGTTGCGTGCCTGGAACACCTCACCAGGGAGGCGTCCAGGAGGCATCCCGAGCCTCCTCATCTGGCTCCTCTCTATATGGAGGAGCAGCGACTCTACTTTGAGTCCCTCCCGGATGACCGAGCTCCTCCCCCTATCTCTAAGGGAGAACTCAGCCAACCTGCGGAGGAAACTCATTTCAGCCGCTTGTATCTGCGATCTCGTTCTTTCGGTCATGACCTACAGCTGGTGACCATAGGTGAGGGTAGGAACGTAGATGGACGTTAAATCGAGAGCTTCTCCTTCTTCAGCTCCTTCTTCACCACGACAGGCCGATGCAGAGTCTTCATCACTGCAGACGCCGCACCGATCCGTCTGTCCATCTCCCGCTCCATTTTTCCCTCACTCGTGAACAAGACCCCGAGATACTTGAATTCCTCCACCTGGGGCAGGACCTCACCCCGACCCGGAGAGGACACTCCACCCTTTTCCGGGTGAGGACCATGGTTTCGGATTTGGAGGTGCTGATTCTCATCCCGGCCGCTTCACACTCGGCTGTAAATCGCTCCAGCGAGAGCTGGAGATCACGGCCCGATGACGCCAACAGAACCACATCATCTGCAAACAGCAGAGACCCGATCCTGAGACCACCAAACCGGATCCCATCAACACCTTGGCTGGTCTAGAAACCCCGTCCATAAAGGTTCTGAACAGGATTAGTGACTGTTGTCATTCATTTAAATTGAATTTAACTGATTTGAAATTATAACTGTTGCAGGATTTTGGTGCACATATGCACAATACACCTGCGGTCAGACATGCAGGTGAGGCAGCATCAGCCAAGCTGCTCAGAAAATGATGAAATGATTATAGACACACTTTCAACAGCCTATAAGCCATCAGAAAGAAAACAGGATTCGCAGGTACTAGCCAAAAAATTTGAATATCCGGAACAAGTTCTTGTATTTCTGCAATTCAACTTAAAAGGTGCAATTTACATATTGTGTAGATAAATAATATGTAAATCGATACATTTCAAGCTTTTACTTGGATGGATGTTGCTGATTAGAAGTTGGAGCTGAAGAAAACCTCAAATTCAAAAACTCAAAAAATTAGAATAGTGTTAAAAGCTCCAGTATTGTAGGTTCAGAGTGTCACATTCTAATTAGTACATGCTGAAAGTGGGTTGGATTAAAGGAGTCATCATCCGAAAATTCACCTTTTCACGTTAAAACGTGTACTGGAACAGGACCTCAGTTAAAACTTGCAAGAAACTCCGGAGAGTGAAAGTGTCTTCGTCTTTGAGTGCGGGCTCTCTCTTCTCACCAGAATCAGCCACAAAAGCATGCTCTCCACAGTCCGCGATTTTGGGGTTTTGATGTGATCTACAGAGGCTGCTAGCTGCTAAGCTAGCCTCTTTAGCACCACCTGAAATCAGCTGATTACCTGCCGTGGAGTAGCGTTTAATGACCAGCTTTGTCAGAGAGGAGGACGAAAACGAGGAGGAGTGAAAAAATCTGTGGTGCTGAGCTGCTTCGGCAGAAATTCAGCAGTTTTCAGTGCTTTAACAGGAGGGACAGCTTTACCAGGGACCAGTGGATTACATTTATCAGTGAGGATGTGCAGTCGGTAAGTGCTGCTGCTGTGTAACTTATTATCTTTTGTGTCAGAGACCAGTAAACGATGGTAAACGAACAGACAAGCTGCTAATGTAGCTACAAAAGCTAACACTGTTTGGTTAACTTCACATCAGACGTCCGCTCCTTATATTCGTCAGAGTCCAGCCCTTTTACTCCGGATCCTCTCCATCAACCGCACCGTTGCGTTTTTATCACGTTTTTCTCTGCTGGGACATCATTTCCTTCACCTGCTCTGTCCGGATAAAAACTTTGTTTTGGCTTTGACGTTTGCCTCGTGGACGCACTTACAGACAGCTCTAACTCTCGTAGGTATTCTCCTGACAAACAAAAGTTGGGGATAAAAAGATGTTAAAATGAGCTCATTAAATTTTCCTCCCACCCAACTAGAATTAAAAATTCATTTGAAGATAATTTAAGGACTGTGTATGTAAAACACCTGGTTATGACACCTTTACAAATGATACACAAATCAAGAGAAATCTCACTTTTGTACAATAAAATGTCAGCAAATGCTTATTTACATTTAACTACAGTTAACAATATTTTAAATGGGGCATTTATAATTTTGTTCAGTATATATCTCAAACTGATACTACCCCTCCATTGAGTACAAATGTATTTCTGATTCATTATCCTGACATCAAATATGGTCCCAAATCCTCACATTAATCCACAGTCAGGCTCCATAATCTATCATGAAGAGACTGATCATTAAAGGTTTCCTGCAAATCATAGATGAGTCAGGGCTGTGTGATCACAAGGATTCCCTCTGAGAGCATCTGAACTCCCTCATGAAGCTATCCGTCTTGCAGGCATTGGCTCTTTGTGGTGACAGGAGTAAATACAGTGGGCCAAAAACAGCTGATCTTAAGATGTGACAGGATGAAACCAACTTCTACAGCATCGTGTGCTTGAAATTAAAACAAAGAATGGAAGTGGGGAATTAGCATGAAAATAAAAATACAGCTGCAAGCGGCTGCAAGGCATTTGTATATGATGCCTTTTTCTTTGATCCTCCCACTTTTCATTGTCAGAAATTAGCTGCAATTATGCAATAAGGTGCAAAGACACAACAATGTACATCCTCTACATTACTTTCATCATTCAGCTGAAGCAACCTCCGTGCTGGACGGAGGTTATGGAGCTGAAGCATTGAAAGAGTCACCGCAGCTGTCTACACACTGAAGCACTGAAAACCCCGGGATGCAGAGGGATAGATGGAGGAAGTCATTTGGAAGAAACATGGCTCTCCCAGTATAAATAGTCTGTACAGGGCATGTGTACTGACAGATTAAACCATCTTTGAAGTCTGCCATACATCAGCTGAAACCTCCTTCCCTTGCTCTTTAAGCTAATAAGCTTAAATCTTCCAACAAGCAAAGCTTCTCCTCCACCAAACAAGAAAGAGAGCGGGAGGAAGGGTGAGAGAGAGAGAGGAGGAAAACTTTTAATCCCAGCTTTGATGATACATTATGCACCGCTGGAGAGAAAACTCAGTTTCCCCCGAAACTTAGAAGTGACGCGAACCCCATCAGGCTGTCCTGGACCGAGGAGGCAGCGGAGGGTCTGTTCACCCCACAGAAGCACTGGCAGCACGTGCACACACACACACACACACACACACACACACACAAAAGGTGGTCAGATGCAGCATGCACACACACATACACACACACGTTTGTTTTTCTATCCCCGTGGGGTACATCCATTGACATAATGGATTCCTTAGCCCCTTACCCTAAACCTAACCCTTGTCCTAATCCTAACCAAAACCTAATTGTAACTTAATCTCTAAAACCTAAACTTGACCCTCCAAACGGGGTTCGTACCCGTGGGGACCGGGAAGATGTCCCCACGAAGGCAAGACGTCCCCATGGTGATGGTAAAAATCCAGAACATGGTCCCCATAATGTTGCAAAAACGCACCCACACACACACACACACAAAAGGTGGTCAGATGCAGCATGCACACACACAGGTAGACTAGGGATGATTGTAACACTTTTTGCTCGAGCGAGTGTGACTCAGTGCTCCTTTGTGCTAGAGCTTTACATTTTTTGACGTGTGATCCCATATTTGTCTGCTGTAAGTGACATACACTTGGACTTCTGCGACACCATCACAGATTAGTTAAATCAATGTCAAATACAAAGTGGTGTGTTGTTCCAACCTACCCCAGCACCGGGGTGAGTTGCAACACTACTTGGGGATGGATGCAACAATCAAATTATTATGCTTAAAAAAGATCCGCACTAATAAATGTATGGAAGCATTTTAATGAAAAATAAAGAAGAAACCATACACTTGTGAGACTACAAAAATAATGATTAACTAAATAAAAAGTATAAATTTAATACAAGAAAAAAATACAATAAAATGAAAAAAATATAATATAAAAAAAATTAAATAAAGGATAATAAAGTATAAAGTGCTCCATGTTGTGTTCATATTTTGTAGCTTGTAACAGGCTAATGTCAAAATGTCATTTGGACACTTTGTAGATCCATGAAACAACCCACAAGCCGCTTCTGAGAGGTGCAGATGTGCACTGAGTAGGCTACGTAAGCAGCCTGAAAATTAACCGAACAGTTGAACTGTGTATTTTAGGTGCAGAAATACTTAGAAAGTGACCATCAACTAAGCAAATGGCATCAGGCATAATAAATGTGTTTAATTAGGTTTGGCAGTTGTGGCAAATATAGTTGTGACATTTGTTACAACCATCCCCATGCCAGGCAGCCATTAAAAAGCTAACCCCTTTTAGCATTTAGCTTCAAAGCTAGCACTAATGCAACACATCAAATTAATCTAGAGAAACTACTACTTGAGCTGATATTTGTGAAACATCTGTATCTACAACACAATGCAAAAAAATACTGGTGATGAAAATGTTTGGTTTCATACCTGAAAAGTGGTGTTTTGGCTCCAGAACAGACAGTTGTTAAATCAAAGACACCAGACTTTGCCTTACCCTAACCACCACAGCTGATTCCCTTAACCTAACCCTAACCTAATTGTAACCTAAATTTCTAAAACCAAATCTTGACCCCCAAAAATGTTTTTTTCTGAGGCATTTTTGGTGAGGACCGGCCAAAATGTACCTCACTTTGTTGGTTAAACGCGTAAAAAGGTCCTCACATTGATGGGTGAACAAGTACACACACATGCAGGATGGTCAGATGCAACATGCACACACACACACACACACACACACATGGACACACACACACAAACACGTGCACACACAGTGCTAGTGTAGATGCTGCATCTGACCTGCTGTGTGTGTGTGTGTGTGTGTGCTGGTAAATGTGATCAGTGAGGACAGCTAGTCAGGAGACATGGGGCGCTGTGGGGACATTTGCATTGTGAGGACAGGTCGATGTCCTCATAGGACGACCAGGGACCTCATTTATAAAACTGTGCAAAGGATCTTTACTAAAAGTGTATGTACGCCAAAAAATATTCAGATTGATAAAACTGTGCATACGCACAGATTCAAGCATTTTCTGCTTCTTAAATCACATACTTCTACCTGGAAGTTTGCGCAGGTGAATTTGGCCCCGCCCCCTACACGCCCACATTCTACCATAAATGGTCAATGCAGAGTACTTAATGGATGTTTCTGCACATAAATGAACCAGCTGATCTGAGATATTTAAAGCTTAATCCTGGCGACCGAAAAGACAATAAAACGTAATTTTGCAGAGACTTAGATATGGAGGTGTTATATTGTTTTTAGTTTTGTTTTTCCTTGTTTTTTTCTCTTTTAATGTCTTGTATATTTTGTTGGACCCCAGGAAGAATATCAGTGGCTTTGCTACAGCTAATGGGGATCTTAATAAACTAAACTAAACTAAACTAATCTAAACTAAACTGAAGTGGAGGTGCTTGTTGGTGAGTTTGAGCCCCACAAAAACATTTTATCTGGGCGTCACAGTGGAATCACAGATGAAGGAAAGTCTGCTGATGGCAGCAGGTTGTTGTGGTGGTGGTGACGTAACAGAGGTTTGTTCCAGAAGTCGCTGTGGAGGAAACGCCGTGTCAGTGTGACTGTATGCAGAACACAGAACATCTTTTTGGTGTACTGCAGCGATGTCCCCCCCACCCCCATCACCACCTGCATCTAAACACCTCTGCCGGTCTTTGGTGAGGCCGACGGCTCCACAATGGACGCGCTGTGGTCAGCAGCTGCTGATGTGTCGTGTGGGCACGTTTCAGGTGGGCCGGTCTTTCTGGGTCCAGTTCAAAGACAAAAGCGCTGCAAAAGTAAATTTGTTTATTAGCCAGTCATCATCATCATCATCATCATCATGGACCAGAAAATCCTGGTGAATCCCTGAAAACGCATTCCCTTCTAAAGCCCCGTTTCCACCAGTGGGTCTGGGCCGGGCCGGATCGGTCCACGTTTTTTTGCGTCTCCACAGATAAAAACTGGGACGGGTACCCTTATATCCGACCCGACCTGGCCTACTTTTTTGGCACCCTTCGGTAGGGGTACTGATCTAACCGATCCGGACCAAAGAGGTGGAGCTAACACAAAGCAATACATTGATTTGTTGAAAAATCTCACTTCCCGCGTGACCAAACGTAAAAGCAAAGCCGGGGTGACTCCTTTTGTTTCTGTCACGTGTGGCGCCGTGTTTTGGTTAAACAGCGTTGCACAGCGATGATGTCACGCAATCACGTAGCAGCGCTATCCAGCTAATTCTCCGCCTCCAGAGTAAGAGTACAGGTTGCTGTGGGGACGCAGCGTGAAATCAACACATGCGTACCAAAACCCACCCGATCCGGCCTGGCCCGACCTGACCCGACCCAGACCCGCGGGTGGAAACGGGGCTTAATTCTCCCATCCGTAGGTCCTCCAGCAGCACCGATGCATCCATGCGCAGCTTTACGCACGAGTGTCTCCACGGTATTAACATGTTTACGTCTGGTTGTTGTGCACCTCGTCAGAATCTTTATTAATGTGGTAAATTTATCACCCTAATGATCATTGGGTAGAGAAAGATGATGGTGACAAAACTTGATGAAATGTTGATTTAACATGTTTGCTTACGGAGCTTTTTTCATTTATTTGAAAGGTTCTTATAGTTTCAGCTCACCTGCAGCATAAATAACGCTGCTGGTTTGAATCCTGTAAAGTCAATCTATGATAATTTGATATGAAGGGGGAATTAAATGTTTGTTTGGCAAAACATAAGGAGAGTTTGGACGGGGATTGATCTCCAGTCTCCTGTGTAAAAGTCATGCGTGCTAACCAGTCTGCTGAAGGAATGTTATCAAGTTACCAGCCAGGGCACATTATCACTTAGACGCAAGTGACAGGACCCCGGAGAAGGTCCCGCCTGCGGCCTGGAGGACGAGGAGGAGTCGGACAATAGGCGGGGTCGGACGTCCGACTCCACCCACATTCCCGTTTAAAGCCGTCTATTATAACCCTTCCCCCTAACCCTAACCTCAGAAACTGATCACGCCCATCGGATGTCCAGCGCCGCCTAATATCCATCTCCTGCAAGCCGCAGGTGGGAGTACTTGGGACCCCGCGCTGCCCCCAGAGGAATCATGATGCAGTGTGGTTTCAGTTCCCCAGTTTCCCCAGTCTCCAAAACCAGCACACGCATGGGTCAGCGTTAACGTGAGAGACCGCACATTTTCACGTCAAGTTTGCTTTTTATAAATTACAACTTTTGTGTGGAAAGTTTCAGGCCCCGTTTTGTGCGTAAGCAACGTTTATAAATGAGAACCCAAGACTGTCAGGAGGTTCTGATGAACTTTGGACTTCTATGTGTGTAGCACACCCTTGGTGGAGGCAGACCATATACACACTTAATGCAGAGGACAATTCAAGGTGCTTGACATGAAACATTAAAACTCCCAGACTGAACTTGGGGCACTCATTGCAGAAAATATGTGACCTCATACTCTTTTCATTTGTCAACTGGCTCGTCAATCACTTTTACTACCGTAGTAAGAGTGATTGACGGTCAGTTCAACGGGTAATCGGCGAGACTGATCAATGAGAGTGACTGACTGATGAGAGCAATACTGCGACCTGGAAGGTGCACACACTTGTCTGACATTTACAGCAGGTAGCTAACATCATTCTGCTAACAGTTAGCGACGTTTAGACATTTAATTTACTTGCGTTTGTGACGTGATAGAGAATCTGTACTTGCCGCCTGCTGAACACCGGAGTTGCTCGTGCATGTTGCTCTTTAGTTGGGGGAGGGAGCTGTCAATCTAGCAGGTTGGTCTTGCGCATTATTCAGTCTCTGCTTTCCGAAATGCCGAAACATCTTTAATAGCGCCTTTAAATACTTTGCTCTTTTATTTTCATTATTAACTTTGCATTTTATGATGTGTTTTGTTTGTTGTCTCTTTGTCTGTTGCCCTGCTGTAAAGCACTTTGTGTGTCCGTTGGGTACTGGAAAGGGCTATATGAAGCAACTTGATTTGATTTTGTTACAACCATGAAAACTGAGGTTCCCTAAATATATTGTATTGGAAATCACCATCTAAAGCCAGGTACACAGGATTCCTCAAACCTTCACAGCTTTAAAGACCACAGATTTGATGATTACAAGAGACAAATTGCACAAGATTTCTCTCTTCTGATCAGGTAGTGCGGGGTGTGCGGCACTTCGGCCCCTGAACTGGTTTACTGTGCTGGTTGATAGAAAACTCATAAACCATTCACATCATTTTGAGTTCTTGAACAGCATTTCGTGAACCCCCGCTGGTTATTATGCCCCGCGTTTAGATCTTGCTCTGCTGACGACTACGACTTCCTCTTCTCAGCAGCTAATTCCCGACGCTGCAGATGTCACGTCGGGAACCGAGCTTTGAGAAGAATATTGTATGAAATACAGGAAGATGCTTGCTCAGATTAGAAGTATTCCCACAGCTAAACCTGCGACATCATGCGTGCGATGTAATGTTCACGTCCGGCATAGAATCACCAATTTAAGGACGCATTTGGGTACCAATAAATGGTACCTTGTGATTTTATGTTAATCAGTACACGGTAGTACCTACGGAATTCGGTAGGTAAAAATAAAAATACTAAATTCGGTACCCATTCCTATCATTATCCCATATCTGATTCCTACACGAGGCTTCTGTAGTTTCATGAAGGCACATCGACGTGCTTGCAGGAGATGCGATGTAGTACTGTTTAGGCTCTAAAAACATACTAAATGATGTCGTTTTGAGTAAATTCTGGACGCTACCCACTCATGACACTTGGATTACATTGGACGAGCAGTATGGGGGAACATTGACAAGTTTTTGTGGACTTTTATGTATCTTTTTGGCTCGGACCCCAGCGAACTCCATTATATGAAATTTAGGAGAAGCCTTCCTGATCGCCAGCTGCATTTGAGATAATAAAAAAGTGCTCCAGAGTCTTGCTCAGCATGAGGGGAAGTGGGAAATAAAGTTACATCATTCTGTGGGTGTACTATTTCTTTAAGACGGCGGCAGTTTAATTCAAAATGCTGCTGATACGGTTCTTCCAGGCTGCCTTCACAACTGTATTAATGTGAAGCTGAAATTCAGCTCTGAGTCCTGGACTACTCCCAGATTTCTGGCTTGGTTTGAGCCTTTAAGGTGTCAAACAAAAGTTAATGCATTTTCTGCATATAGCAGTAGTAATTAATAAAAAAAATCTCTTGTTTGACAGTAGGATTAATTAAGGATAATTTTTTGACAGCCCTAGAAAAAACAACTAGTTCCGTAACGTTACCAGCATGTGCTCATGTCTGTAACGTAACGTTAGCTTGAGGTGAAGGCGTCTTCTTTTCCTTTTAATGATGTTTTTCGGCTCGAAGCCCAAAATAAAAACCAGCTGCCCAGGAAAGAGAAATTATTGCTGCTGCAGACGGCATTGAGAAGTCTTCCAGAAACAGCCGTGATGTCAGTTTACTGCACCACAGTGACTGTTGGTGACGCATGAGGACATCGAAGGGTTGTCCCATTTCTTAGGGGAATATTCATGTGCTGAGGCCGAGGGGTCGACAAAGGAATAGGGATGAAAATAGGAATTAGAATTGGGCCTCAGTCAACAAGTCCTACCTTCCTCATCTCTGTTTCATTCCTCACCAAACAAGTGTTTTTTTTTACTCCAAGTTAGATCTTTGCTAAGGTGAATACGCTGGTACATGCCTGTAGTCTGGGGCCATTTGTACAGAGGGAGGGGGGGTGTGGTCTCTTACCCCTGGAGTCTACAAGCATAGACCTTTTTCACAAAAACCGGAAGTACGTAACGGGCGAGAATCCGGTCTTCCTGTGAGGGCCAGACTTCAGTCAAACGTCAAAAATGGATCATGTTTCCACTCTGGATTTTACATTTGAGCCCATTTACTCGACTCTGCCTCGATCTTGAGAACCAGAAGTTTTGCCTGCATTGTTTCGATCATGTGACCAATGATGCATTGTTTTGTCATTTGTATGTGTTGAGCTGCTCCCGGGATTTTAAAGAGACGGAGTTTGTTAATAACAAGCTTTAAATGTAATTCAATCACGTCCGAAACCGAATGTTTATAGAGGAGTTTTACCTCGCGATTATTAATCATTTCTGACATAAGAAAGCATCAGATTAGAATTAAATTTGCAGAGCCGCTCTGATAACATTGACATAAAATAAAGCGTGACCATGCAGGTGTTATTAATGCATCCAGTACGTGCATAATGTCCCCAAATTAACGTATAATTCCTAAATTATCGCCTCTGCTGAAATAATGCTTTTTTTTCTTTTTAAAGATTATATAGGTTTAATACAGTTATACAGTTAAACTATCTCCATGCATGCAAGGGCAAAAATATAAAAACTCTTTTCTTCTGCTTTAACACTAATGGATGAAAACAGTAACTCAGGACTGAGGCAAGAGTTAAGGACATCATTTTATTGTATTTATTTTATTTTATTTTTGCTCTCTGACTGTATCAAATGTTTACAGCAGGGAACGATGCGGTTGCATTTAGTATAACAGTCTGTGCTCACGGCAGTCGTGTCAAAATGACTCTGCGTTTAATGACGCTTCGGTTTTTACGTCCCTATTAATGTCTATCATCGATGGATGTTGAAAAGTCCTGGAAATGGATGTTGGACTGCTTCAGAGCAAAAGAAAAACAGCCCGGTGCGCTGCAATGACTTGACTTTCCAGCTTATGACACTGTCGTCGGAAGCAAAGATCCTCGCCCGTTAAGTATTTCTGGTCAAAAAACAAGGAAGTGTGAAAAAGGTCTATTGGTCTTTTTTACAATGGTGCACCGATTGTTGTTCCACAAACTCCCTCTATTAAGAAAAAAATCTACGGTCTTAAGCCTGCCGCACACGAGAGCTTCCTTCTGAGCTAAAAGTCTCTCGAGGCCGTTTGCTCAGCAGATAGTTCATCGTGTGCGCCTGATTTTTGGTGAGTTTTCTGCCTCACAAGGCCTTGAGGTGAAAATCAAACACGTTTGATATTTTTTACCTCACGAGGCAAAAAACTCTGTGTGCGCTCAACTTGAGCGCACACTAAAACATTAGGGATGCACCGAAATGAAAATACTTGACCGAAACCGAAAACAAAAAATGAACAAACCAAGGCCGAAAACCGAACACCGAAAAAAATGTCAATTATTAGAACTGTAGCACTTTTAGCTACGATGTGTACTAACTTCACTAAAATCAATCATTGCAACAAATCAAGTACAAAAGTATCCAAATATTTATTTACCCCTGACATTACAGAATGTACGCTATAGATTAAAATTGAAAATAAAATATTTCCATAATGCCTTTTACATTTTTTTTTTCTGTAGGACTATTACAACAAATAATAATATACAGGCTTATAACTGACTGGCTGCTGAAAGACAGTGAAATTAAATATATTTTCACATAAAAACACAAAGTTCATAAGTTGCGTGCTTGATGCGCTGTTTGTTGCATCATCACAAGTTTCGGCTGTGTTGTTTCGGTGATTTAAGTCTTTCGGCCGAAAACCGAAAATGCACTTTTGGGTCATTTTTGGCCGAAAACTTTTGGTGGCCGAATTTTGGTGCATCCCTAAAAAACATCCATCCAAATATCATCTCTGTCTAAGTTTCATTTATTTTTCCTACATGATATCTTCTTTTTTCGAGTTTAATGGCCACTGGCGAACTCAAAAGTGCACTACCGCCACCAACTGGTGTGATTATACTACGGTAGAGTATGCCACATACGATTTACTTCATAAAACGACTAAATGAATAAAAATAAAATACAATAACACATTTCAGTATCTAACAAAAAGGTCCTCAAAACTTTTCTACCTTCAGTCTTTGGATCTTTTTGCAAAATATCAATCAAGTCTTCTAACATGATGAGGGCTGCCATCTTGAAATCATGTGATCCGCGGACGCGTTGTGATTGGTCGCTAGATCAATCAAACGGAGATTTTTCGCCTCGCGAGGTAAAAAATATCAAACGTGTTTGATTTTCACCTCAAGGCCTCGTGAAGCAGAAAACTCACCAAAAATCAGGCGCACACGATGAGCTATCTGCTAAGCAAACGGCCTCGAGAGACTTTTAGCTCAGCAGGAAGCTCTCGTGTGCGGCAGGCTTTAAGATGAAGAACATGTAAATTATGAGTGGCCATATGTAAAACAGGAGTGGTCCCGGCTAAGATATCAGAAGTGGATCATTTGTGTATGAAGGTGCCAAGTGACTAAAAAACTGGTGTGTGTTAAGGTGGACATCACAAGTGCTTTCTGTTAGAAATAGACCCACAAGAAACCAAAAAGGGACATGGAAAATAAAAAAAGCTGAAAACTGATTAAGGTGAAATTTTTAATTGAGAATATTTTTTTTGTCTTGCTTGATTTTTTTTTTTCAGAGGGTTAGGACCATTACAAAGGGGGACCCCCAAAGGGGGGTTTAAAACTGTTGGGCCTCATGAGTGGTAAAAACAAGTATGTGAGTGTGTGTGTTCTCCACAGCAGCAGAGCCTCGGCCTGTCCTCCCTCCTGCATGTGCAGCACTCGGCAGCTCAGCCAGCAGATTAAGCTGGAGGAGGAACAGCGTGGGGGGGCTGAGGAGGTACAACGATTGGAGGGAAGGCGACTGGAGAGACGGCGAAAGATAAAAGAAGGAAACGGCACGGAGGGCGAGAGACGGGGAAAGACGGGATTAAGAAGGGGGGAGAAGAAAGGGCGTGAAAGGAAGATGATGGAGGAGAGGGACATGATTTTGGTGGGTGGGCATGGAGTTCACATCCAGACTGTTATTTTCCAGCAGAGACAAAGAGACACGGAGAGAGAAAACAGGGTAGTGCAAAGATCTGCTTTCTGGTTTCTATGGCAACAGCAGGCTATTATCCACAACCATTATTTATTATAAACGGTTGGACTTCTGGGAGGGCAGAGATGGAGAGGTCTGGGATCCGTTACACGGAGCAGGTTGAACAAACCCCGAGTGTAACCCTGAACTCTGAGCTGATCTACTCGGAGATACGAAACTCTGAGTTTTTGGTACCAGAGCAGCTGATTTGAGTTGGTTTAATCAACTCTGGCTAGTTGAACCCAGGATTTTACACGTGTGCTACCATGATAAAAAACCAGCATCAATGGAGCACCGATTTGACGAGTCACCATGGCAACGTAGACGCAAAGGCGGGGCTAAATTCACCATTGAATGGGACTATAACTTCTAAAGCCTCATAAGACGAGTTTGAACTGCTGCTGCTGCCACAAAAAAAAAAAGAAGAAAGAAAGATGGTGTGGGGGAAGATTTAAGTTTAAATGCTGTCCTTTACAATCACAATAATGTTATAGAGTAAAACTATTTAATGGTAACGTGACAGTCTAGGATCTTATCAGTATGATTCCGGGTGGCTTTGTGCACAGATCCCTGCTTGGTCGGATGGTTTGCGCACCTGCTTCCCACCTGGGAGGCTGATGTTCGAATCCAGGGAAAAGCTCTTATCAGCAGCATTAAGATGAAATATAACCGTCGCATTTCTCAAATGCCCTGCATCTCCGATGAAAGAAAAAAATCTGTTTGCGGAAAAATGCAGGGTGATAAACAACAGCGTATCTGCTTTGAGGGGAAAGCGTACAGCAACATGAAAAAAGTTTCACCTGGGATTGAACCGCAGTTTTCCGCATGACAGATGCACCTTGATCATTTATCCAGAGACAGCTGTAACATCGAGTAATCAGGGCAAACCATCTCTCAGAACACAGAGACAGGACCTCCAACTGTCACATACGGCTGATGATGTCACAAATGTACGGACGGATCAGCTTGTGTATGTAGATAACTGACTGTGATGTGAAACTGTAACGTCAGAAATGACAAATGTCGGGAAATGAAAGAACTTCTATCCGTGGTCTGACAACGATCTCTGGATGTTTAACTCTCCACGCAGTCATGCTGCATCTTCATCCATGAAATCCTTATAGAAAGGATTCGTCTGTAACCTACCCACTGATTTATTTTAAACATGTTTTATTTGAGACTTCAGCAGCCAAAACTGCTGCTGAATAAATGAATGAATGAATGAATGAGGACATGAAACGGCGAGTGTGGCTGAAAGTGGGCGGAGACAGCGAGAAACTCAAGGTTTCTCCAGATTAACCTGCTCCCGACCAGGTTTGTTGCCATGGTAACTGACCGAGAGTTTAAGTTCCCCCTCTTCG
Organism: Atherinomorus stipes; assembly: GCA_023101725.1. Taxonomy (NCBI): domain Eukaryota; kingdom Metazoa; phylum Chordata; class Actinopteri; order Atheriniformes; family Atherinidae; genus Atherinomorus; species Atherinomorus stipes. The sequence goes on from JALJCO010004441.1 coordinate 73,709, forward strand.
TGAAACAGGTTAGAGTTACTCCTCTTTCCCTGGGTTAAGTTACCTACCTTTGTGTTACGGAGAACTCAGAATTACCTTAAATTCAGGGTTAAACAACTCAGGGTTTTCATTAGACCTGATCCTAAAACAGACCCCAGGTCTGCTGTTTACCTTTCCGAGCAGGAAGCAACCATGCTGCATCATCAATAGTTCACCCACAGAATGATGTGCATTCATTTTCTATTCACCCTCGTGCTGAGCAAAACTCTGGAGCACTTTTTTAATATCTCAAATGCAGCCAAAGATCGGACAGGTTTTCGATATCCACGACTTTCATATGATGGAGTTCACTGGTGCTCAAACCAAAAAGGTCCATAAAAGTCCACAAAAACTTGTCAATATTCCTCCATACTGCTCGTCCAACGTAATCCAAGCGTCCTGAGTGGGTAGCGTCCAGAATTTACTGGAAATCACATCATTTAGTAGATTTTTAGAGCCTAAACAGTACTACATCTGGCTGCTGCAAAGCGTGCCCTTGTGAATTCACTACACTATGGAAGCCGCGACGCTCAGAGCCTACTCTGCCGAAAATGCAAATGTAGAAGAAGAAATTCGCTGTTTACATCGTGCTAAGACCGAACGAGCTGCTGACAAACACAAGAGGGGTTAGCTATTGATTTAGAAGAAAGAAAGAAAGAAAGAAAGAGAACTTGCAATCTCCTAGTGTATAATCATTTTTATTGTATTAATGCTGGTGGGGGAAATTCAGCTCTGCATTTAACTTGTCTCTGGATGTGCTAGAGCGCAGTGGGCTGCCATATCTGGGAAGTTAAAAGCCTCACTCATTGGCCCGCAGTGGTTTAACTGTGTTAGCTAAGTTTATCCCGGTTTGGTTTACGTCGATGCAACAAAAACACTCAAATCCTCAACTTTCTTTCAGATAAAGAATCTAAACAACTATCTCAGTTTCTTTGTGAGGCAACTTAAAAGATTCAAGCTGTTCTGTGTAAAATATCTGATTTTTCTCAGTTATTTAAAATTCAAATTGCACTTATTAATAGTGTTAAAAGGAAGTAAATTCATTCTACACATAATTTTTATGTCTTATATGGCAAGAAGTACCGAGACCAAAAAAAACAATTGTTTTTGTTAAAAGTTTGTGAACAACTTCTCAAGATAAATGCACAAATGCACCGGAAAAAATGTGAAATAAGGAAACTCCTAAATGTATATCAGGTTATTTGTTCAGTTAAAGGTACAGTATGTAAGAATGACTAACATCTAGTGGTAAAGATGGGTCTTTGAAAGAAAAGATGTTTTCTTTCAAATGACTTCATATTCCAAGCACTGTTTTGAATGTACGGTGGCTGTTAGTGGCCAAAATTCTCCCAGACATAAAGATGTTTTCATCTGTGAGTGGATCCAGTGGTCTCAGGTGTCGCAGTGACTGGACTATGAGTAACTACTCTAAATGTCTTTTAAAGCATCACTGATCCCAAACAGCCTCTAACTCCCATTAAACAAAGCTGGTACAGCAGTTTTAAAGTTCAGAGGGTTCTCACTTCACATGCATTGTTTTATCCGTTCAGGGACACCGTAGTAAAAATGGTGGAACAAATATGGCAGCCTCCATTTGTGCACCACCCAGCAAGTAGATATAAATGACTCATTTTAAGAAAATAAACATGTAACAGCTGTTCTAATGAAGCAATTACACATCAATAGAAACACAGCTTTGAATTATATGTTCCACTTTTCTGCTATTGACCTTTGATTTTTTTACATACTGTACCTTTAAAAAAGGATTTTAAGACTTTCCTGCATAAAACAGAATTTTGCCCTCAGATCATGTGCAGCTTTTGTGCAGGGAAAACATTTGTAGCATGTATTTGAGTTATATATATATGAATATTCAGGCCAAGCTGTAGCTTCCTTACCATAACTGACTTACTTTCTTGACCTTTTTTCTTTTTTTTAAGACAAATTGTTTCAGCTGTTCTTACCTTGACAGTTTCGGCTGTAACTTCAGCCTTCATCAGAAGTTGTCGGACTTCCTGGTGTGACGTGTCATGAGAACAGCTGACCGGGCACGGCAACTTACAATGAAGTGCTCCTGCACAGCCGAAACTGTCAAGGTAAGAACGGCTGAAACAATTAAAAAGAAAAAAGGTCAAGAAAGCTATCACACGGAAGACAAGATGGACGTTCTGGATAAATAACTGACTGACACCGGTATACGCAACGAGGTGGCACCAATCACGAAGCGACAAACACGCATGCGCAGCATCGTAGCAAGACGCCCTCTTTGCTGAACAGAAACTCAAAGAGAATCCTAACCTATACACACTCTATGAGGAAGAAACTAACAGCTGCAGGAAGATTTCCTCAGAGACAAGCAGCCATCAGCTAACAGACGTTTGATCCAGATTCAGGAGAATTTTTTTTTTTTTTTTTCCAAGTTCTAGAGGACGGCAAGTTGGGAAAAATGTGGTTGTGTTCGGCGTGGGAGTTTATTTGTTGTACTGGATGAATCGACTTGCCAGAAGTGGTTGGATTTTATCATCAGGAGCAGAAAAAAACTGAACTTTGTGTGTGAACTTCACTCCTGACAACTTCATGAATCTCGGGCAGTAAAGTGTTTTTTTTTTTCGGGGATTACTTCTGAAACTTGACGCAGTTCCTGCTATAAACACGCCTCACGGTGAGTGGAAAATGTCTCCCAGCTCAATGCTAACTGTTAGCCTATGATTTGTTCGCTAATTTACTTACTTGTCAGGGTCTCTGTGGTACTTCTGTGGTACTGCGTGTACTTCAAACTCCATATCAGACTCTGACTTGATCCCGTCAATCGGAGTCCGATTATCCATCAATGTTTACAGATAATGTCCATGTGAGCTGCTGGCATTGTTGCCAACTTAGCGACTTTGTCGCTATATTTAGCGACTTTTCAGACTTCTCTAGCGACTTATTTTCAAAAAAGCGACTAGCGACAAATCTAGCGACTTTTCCTGGTAATCATGGAGACAGATAAAGTTTATATCGCTCCACCCGTTTATCAGGAGCTGCCTTTCGTCAGCCCCTCCCTCCCCGTTTCCCGGCACTCACTACTTCCTCTGTTCCTTTGCAGACAGCAGCCCTCCTGAGCCAAAAGTATGTGCCCGACCACGCCTCCTCATCTACACTACATTATTTCCCATGATGCCTTGTGGGCACAACTGGGTCTTCTTTGCACCATGACTCAAACGTGTATGTCAGCTCTTCAGTACCCTTGTAAATTAGCATTATTGCATGTTAAAAATAAATATTAAGCAGTGAGAATAGATTTTGCGCATGCGCGTGAGCATATTAAGGACTTGGTGATGTCATTTGGCGACTTTTGGGTCAGCCAATAGCGACTTCTCTTCTCGAAGAGTTGGCAACACTGGGTGCTGGTGCCGGTGCTACATACAATTCTGTGACCCTTCAGAATCAGTGTCTCTTCCGGGACGACGTCATGAAATGGGCGTAAAACATGCTGCAATTGGTTGAGAGCTCCGTGGTTCAGTACAGTCGGCCATCTTACTTCCGTGTTGGAAATTAGACGCATAGAAAAACTAATATTTAACACCAGATTAGTTTCTGTAGTAGCGATGGAACATGTTTAGCTTATAAATGCCTGTATTTGACTTTTGGAACGTTTGAAAAGCTGATACAGCTGCTTTAAGGTGGCGAAAAGTCTCTGTTTCATCCACTGCATGGGGTTTTGACCTTAAACTATAGGGAATGGAGTTGTATATTGTGCAGCAGTTAGCATGCAGCGTGTGCTGTGTGACTGAAGGAGCGTCTGCAGACAGTAGCAGAGACAAGCTCTCACTGCTAACAAGGCGGAAATGATTAGGAGGCAGGAAGCAGGTACTTCAGTTTGAAATGGATACCTTGCCCTTGTGCAAGGAAAATATCTCATAACTGCATCCATTATGTTTGCACATTATGTGCAGAGTCTGCCGTGACAAGGAAAAAAAGAACCTGCATGGAAGAAAAGCAGGGCAGGGGGGGCCAAGTCCTGTTTTCGCTAAATTGTCATATCTGTCAGCATACAGTCCTCCTCAAAATTATTCATCCCCTCCAATTAAAGAAGGGAAAGCATCATCTGTCAGCGAAATAAGATGAAATTGACAAAAGTAATAATAAATAAAAATTCTATGAAAAACATTACATTGATTTTAAATTGTGGTTCAACAGAAATATTAAAAACAAACAAACAAAAAATAAAACAAGTGAACAAGCATGTTGGGACTCCTGAGCTACAATGTTGTTGTGCAACACTTTGAGACAACCACTGCAATCAGGCGTTTTCTGTAACGTCAGTGATGTCTTTTCTCTTTTTTGGCTCATCTAAGGAACCTTCAGGAGAAGTAATTCAGAAACAAACGATGACCGAATGACACCATTATGAGAAGCTCAAACTGATCTCAGAGATGAGGTTTGACCACAGATTTTGTCCATGTGAAAGCAAACAGGCCAGGCCCGGGCGGCCCAGGTAAAGAGGTAGTCCAGGACCCGGGCCACCCATACTGGAGCAGAGAAAAATGCATTCTGAATGCTTCCAGGCCGTGCCGGATGTGACGTGGACTACTCACCCAACAAGCAGCAGTCACCAAATCAAAACTCGGCCCTGCCGGCATGTTTATCTTTTGTTCTCGTTCGTCTTCTTCTCCTTGTATTTGTCGTCAGTGGTTTAAAAAACCTAAAATGTAATAAAGTCCAGTCAAAGACATACAACACAGATGAAATTACAGTTCTCTCAAACCCGCGGTGCATGTAATAAAATATAATAAACTATAAGATAAAAATATAAAAAAGTAGGAATAACTTAGAAATCTAAACAGGAAACCTAAGTTTAAATACTAAAGAAGATTACAAATTTACAAATGGGTTGACAGTAGACAATGTGAACGGTATTGCAATCCTAATGTAGGAAGTAGTGCAGATATTACAGAGCAATGACATGTAAACATGTAAGTTTGACAGTGTAACATTCCAGTGGTCCTGTTGGACAATAGTGCAAATAGTCAATGTAAACGATGTAACTGTACATGTACAGTACGTTTTTAGCAATGTAACAGTACAGTGGCAACAGTGCAAAAATGCATATGGCAGAGTAAATTGAGCAGCAGTCATGATGGATGCAATAGTGCAAAATGTAGTAGTGCCATGTAGTACAATGTTCTGCAGTGTTGAACTGGTGCCATGGTGATGATGAAGTGAGGTGTGCAGTCTTGAGGTAGGTGAGATTGTGAGTCAGGGGGTCGGGGGGGGGGGGGGTTGAGCGTCCTCACTGCCTGGTGGAAAAAGCTGTCTCTGAGCCTGCTGGTTCTGGTTCTGGCCCGGAGACTCTGCAGCCTCCTCCCTTACGGCAGCAGGGTGAAGACACTGTAGGCGGGGTGGGTGGGGTCACCTGTGATCCTGGTGGCTCGGCAGGTAAGGCGGGAGTGGTAAATGTCCAGTAGAGAAGGGAGGGGGACACTGATGATCTTCCCAGCTGCTTTCACGGTGCGCTGCAGGGTCTTGCAGCAGGATGCGGTGCAGACTCCGTACCACACGGTGATGCTGCTGGTCTCCATGGTTCCCCTGTAGAAGGAGTGCATGATGGGGGACGGGGTTCTTGGTCTTCTCAGTCACCGCAGGAAGTAGAGTAGCTGTTGGGCTTTCTTGCCCAGGAACGTGGAGTTGGTGTTCCAGGACAGGTCTTGTGAAATGTGGACACCCAGGAACTTGGTGCTGCACCCGGTCCACCTCAGCACCAGCAAATATGAGTGCCTGGCTCGCATCCATAGCAGACAAGAAATCTCCAAGTTACCAAGCGTGTTTCCTTCCTTGCTGATGAACTAACCCGTCGCTTGGCTGGTGACGTAAGGGTTTGTTTCTTCCTCGGTTGTTAGCTATCAACGAAGTTTCCTCAACACTGCCACACGGTGTTCTGGCATTGAAATTACAGAGCGTGTCCGAGCCTGGTTCAAGCACTGGCACGTGAACGCAACACAAGTATCAATCAGTTTTGTTTGGTTGGTTTTTAAAATTATTTCAACCACAATTTTAAAGCAATAATTTATTTCACTAAATTATAATTTTGTACATTTTTATTTATTACTAGTTTTTTTAGTTTCATGTTATTTGAATTACTATTGTGAATTATCCTTTTCTTTAATTGGAAGGTTTGAATAATTTTGAGGATGACTGTATACTCACCTATGCTGACTGAACGTGCATCATTGCCTAACAGAGGTTCCCAACCTATTTTCCCTGAGGTCCCCCCTTCATGCAAACTTTCATTTGCCAGTTTCTCTCCATGAATGATGCATTCTGGTTGATTCCTGCCCTTTAAAGAAATACTACACCCACAGAATAATGTGCACTGATTTTCTACTCACCCTCCTACTGAGCAAGACTCTGGAGCACTTTTTTAATGTCTCAAATGCAGCCGGAGATCAGACAGGTCTTTGTTTCCCCCCCAACTTTCATGTAATGGAGTTCACCAGCAACTGAACCAAAAAGGTCCATAAAAGTCCACAAAAGGTTGGCAGTATTCCTCCATACTGCTCGTCCAATGTAATCCAAAGCCCCGTTTCCACCAGTGGGTCTGGGTCGGGTCTGGCCGCATCGGTCACGCTTTTTTGCGTCTCCACAGATGAAAATGGGACCAGTATCTTAATATCCGACCAGACCCGGCCTACTTCTTTGGTACCCTTCAGTAGGGGTACTGATCCAACCGATCCGGACCAAAGAGGTGGAGCTGATACGCAGCAATTCGTTGTTTCATTGAAAAATCTGTCACTTTCCGCGTGACCCGGCGTATAAATAAAACGGGTTAAACCTTTTGTTTCTGTCTGTGCAGTGCTTTGGTTAAAAGGTGTTGAGCGGAGATGATGTCACGCGATCGCGTAGCAGCGCTTTCCGGTTAATACTCCGGCTCCAGGGTGTGAAATCAACACATCCGTACCAAAACCCACCTGGCCCAACCTGACCCAGACCTGCGGGTGGAAACGGGGTTGAGGTGTCCTGAGAGGGTAGCGTCCATAATTTACTCAAAACATCATTTAGTTTATTTTATAGCTTAAACAGTACTACATCTGTCACGAGTGTGGTTCTTTATCGATACCGGCGACTGCAAGAAGAGGGGAAAGAAAGACAGGCCTCGCCAGCAGGTGGTTAAAAGAAATAAAAGCTTTATTAAAGAAATAAAAGAAATAAAACTACTAAACTAAAAAGTACTAAAATAAACCTAAAAGTCCACCTAAAAAGTTATAAAAGGAAAAGGATAAAAAGGGCTAAAAGGGGGTTGCAGGGCTGGCAGTGGCCAGCGTCTCTCTCGGCTCTGTCCATGGCGGCTGCTCCTCCCGGCAGCCGCCCTCCTGGCCATAGGCTCCCCCGGGACTCCAACGCTGCTCTGTGGCCCGGGCAGTCGCTTCTCCGGGCGGCCGCGCCTCTGGCCGTAGGCCCTCCTCGAAGGTGTCCGCGACCGCCCTACGACTCCCGGGCCACTCTTCTGCGTCGCCGTCGTCGCCATCACCACCGCCGCCGCTGCGGCTGCCAAACCGCTGCCACGAGCTCCCCAGCCGGGGGACTCACGTCCTCCCCCGACTGCGCCTCTTGGACCCAGTCCTCAGTCCTTCCTCAGCTCTCCCTCTGTTGTCCGCACACCGGCTTTTATTCTCTCAGCATTCAATTAAGCCAGGGGAGGAGTCCTTCTCCCCAAGTGCTGCCAATCTGTTCGTTAAAAGCTCCCACTAGCTTGGGAATAAAAAAAAAAAGGTTAAAACCACACAAAAACCATAAAAAGCATGCGAAAAACCAAGCTAGTGGGCAGAGTCCAGTCTCTGGCAGCACCCGGTTGTTCACCCTGTGACACATCTAGCTGCCGCAAAGTGCACCTGTGTGAGTTCACGACACTCCGGAGGCCTCGGGAGATGAGATCATGTGTTCTCTTTTTCTTTCTTTCTTTGTTTTAAATCAATATCCAACTCCTCTTGTGCTTTTTCTCAGTTTGTCCGCAGCTCGTTCGCTCTTAGCACAATGTAAACACCTAATTTCTTCTTCTACCCATGCATCGACAGTAGCCGCTGAACTCGCAGGGGCGCGCTTTGCTAGATGTGGTACTGTTAAGGCTATAAAAATATACTAACTTATGTCGTTTTGAGTAAATTCTGGACGCTACCTACTCAGATCACTTGTATTACATTGGATGAGCAGTATGGAGGAATATTAACAAGTTTTTGTGGACTTTTATGGACCTTTTTGTTTCGAGCCCTGGTCACCTTCACTATATGAAAGTTGGGGAAAAAATGAAATGAAAAAAAGTGCTCCAGAGTCTTGCTCACCATGAGGGTAAGTAGAAAATGAACGCACATCATTCTGTGGGTGTAATAAAACCACGATGTACCGTACGGTCCCATGCCGCTCATCCGAGGTCGGGTCACGGGGGCAGCTGCCTAAGCAGGGAAGCCCAGACTTCCCTCTCCCCGGCCGCACCTGCCAGCTCAACCAGGGGGATCCCGAGGCGTTCCCAGGCCAGCCGGGAGACATAGTCCCTCCAGCGTGTCCTGGGCCTTCCCCGCGGTCTTGTCCCGGTGGGACATGCCTGGAACACCTCACCAGAGAGGCATCCAGGAGGCATCCTGACCAGATTCCCAGGCCTCCTCATCTGGTTCCTCTCGATGCTGCAAAGCAGCACGATGTAACCAAACCAAAGTGATAAAAAACTGATTCTCCTCAACTCATCTCTGTGTGGACAGGACCTTAATTTTAGTCACCCATGCTCTAAACTGTCAAAGCTTTGGGGACCCCCCATCCCAGACCGCAGTTTGGGAACCACTGGCCTAAAAAAACCTTGAAATATGACAGGCAACAACGCTCTGAGCCTGACGATATGAGAGGAGGGTAAAAGTGAGGATAAAATGGAAATTTCTTTCTTGATTTCCTCTTTCTCCTCATCTTCTCTCTGTCTATATCCCTCCTACCCTCAGGTGACCCTCTCTGGAGCCCCACCCACTGCTGCAGGGCCTTCATGCCTTGTGCTACCCCGAGGTCAATGGGTTTGTTCTGGCAAGGCCTGCAGCAGCGAATGGGCATCATTAAGGGCCTTTCAGATAGGATGCGTTTTTTGCGGCGCGCGCCGCGGGGTAGGGCGCACTTGGCGCAGAGTCGGCGAAAGAGCACAGCGGCAGCGAGCACGTCAGGCACGCGTTGCTAAGCGACAGACCAGGAAGTGTTTCCTCCCCGGCACGCTTCGTTGTGAGAGATGTACCTCTCATCATCGCAGCAAAGAGCTTTGCTCCAAGGGAGGAGGAGGAGATCAACAGCAGATAAAAGGGTGGGGGTCCACCTGATCCTGATAACAATGCAGAACGTGGGGAGTTTAGGCTTGTCCGCGAGCTGCATTCTTTCACACAGACCTTTTCCAGGTTTACTTCAGGCTGAACAAGGACCACTTTTTTCCCTGAACTGGCCTCTCCTATTGGACGCGCTAGGATGTCGTCACAGCGCGCTGCGCCCGAATTAAAAAATGTTCAATTCGAGCGCAGCGGCGTCAGCGCCACCGCGGCGGCAGGCGCCCACCTTGCGCGCCGCGGTGCTCGGCATGGCGGAACGCGCTGCCGCGGCGGTACCACATACACAATGAATGGGTTTGCCGCCGTCCTCTTGCGCTTGCCGCGTTCTATCTGAAAGGGCCTTTACAGTTTCATTACAGCAGGAACCAGCTGGGCTGAAAGCTGTACTTGCCGTCCAGAAGTGCCCTGACCACTACTTAAAAGCCAGACAGTAGAAAAGAGAGGCAGAGGGAGGAAGAGAAGGTGAAATTAATCTTGATGGGAAAAAAAAAAACACGTCTTTTCCGGTTTTAAATCTTAAAAAGGGCAATTGGGTAAATGACACAGAGTTTCTACCAGTTCACCACACGAGATGGATAAAAATGGTTCACAAAGCTGCTGAAACGGCTTGTGCTTGAACAACTCCACAACATGGCAAACTTTATTTTTTTCAACCTGGACCTTATTTCTAGGAGTTTCTACGTGTATTTACTGACCGTAACATTTCTGTATCACTTTGTGTCCTTCAGACAATGTATAGATTATATGCCTCCATATAAGGGGAAAGACGGGGAGCAGAAGTGGGCCTTTATGGATAGTTATTTTGGAAGCATACCTATGTTCCCCAGGTCCTATGCCCCCTCCCCCCTTTTTTTTAAAAGGGTCCCATGTTCCCCGATTTTCCTAGAAAATGTTTACCGCTTGGTTAGGGTTACGGGAACATCGGACCGTTTTTTGACAAAAGGGTCCCACAACTGTGTGGAAAAGTTTTTGCCCCCTTCCTATTTTCTTACTTTTTTGCAGATTTGTTACACTTAAATGTTTCAGATAATCAAATTTTTTTTAATGTGAGTCAAAGATAACACAAGCAAACAGAAAATGCAGTTTTTGAATGAACATTTTTATTAGTAAGGGGGGGGGGGATCCAAACCTCCATGGTCCTGTGTGAAAAAGTGATTGCCCTCCCCCCTGTTAAAACATAAATTAACTGTGGTTTATCACATCTTTGGAAAGCAGAGTTTAATTTGTCTAGCCACACCAAGGTTGGATTACTGCCACACCTGTTCTCCATCAAGAAATCACTTAAATAAGACCTGCCTGACAAAGTTAAGTAGACCAAAAGATCCTCAGAAGCGAGACATCATGTTGCTATCCAAAAAAAATTCAGTAAAAAATTAGAAACAGGGTCTGGGCCTCTGGGTGGCTGCTGGGGCCCGGGTCTCGGGCTTTGCGGGCTTCCTTGTCCTTGCAGAGAAGAGGCTGCATTTGCATGACTGCATCACCTTAGAGACCCTTTATCATGCATGTTGACACAGTGACGCTGCTTCCCGTTGCTCTGACTAGGTTGTACCTCTTCTCTGTGTAGTTCTGCGTGTGTTTGTATGATCTGAGGATACTTAAGCCACCTGCGGGTCCTCCTGAGGGGGATTGCTAGTTTTGTTTTCCATCAGAGACCTTGGAATGTTGTTTAGGGGTTTCTGTATCGAAGCATCTGTGAACTGTGTAAGTGTATCCTTTTCTTTCTCTCTGTTCCAGTTTCTATCATTGCTTCTGTTAATTTTCTTTTCTTTCATTTTTCTCTTGTCAAGCACAGCAATATGATGTAAAATGCTGTTATAAACAAATGTCTAATTAAAGAAAGAAAATGAAAAAACAGGATATCAAGAGGAGCCTTGTGTTCATGAAGCTCCCCTTGACAAAACAAAACTGTGCAACACAATAAAGCAACCAGATCACCATTCTGCTGCTACGATGCTGGACAGGATGGGTAGAAAGGAAAAAAATAAAAGCCAAACATCTCATCATTCCGACAGTTTCCAACTATTCCCAATCACTGACTGTAATCGGATTTACAGTCAGTCACCGTCACCGTCACCGCAGCAGTTGGAGCGGAGACGTGCGTCTTCATGCACGCTGGCATCATATGCAACACTAATAACTGCAGTCATGGATATGAATGACGGCGCTGCAGGTGACACCTGAAGTCACTGACTCATTCCAGAGAAAACATGTGAATGATGTCCAGTCACCGTCATGTTGTGCAGCAGAGGAGCGCATTTATGCACGTCGCACAAAACTCTTTTATCTCCAGACACATCGCGGGTCGTCCAGGTTAGATGACGTGGTTTAAAATGCAGCTGCATCATCCAGATAAACACTAAGCTCCATCAGAACTGTTTAAAATCTGATTTCAGAAGCTAAAACTTTATTTTGGACATGAATCAAAACACACAATTACATTTTTTTTTTAATTCTTTTGACCCGTTTGAAGAAACTGGCAACCTCCCAGTCTTCATCATCACCATCTCAGTAGAGCAAAAATACCTCTTGCAAATGAGTTAACCCTCTAGGCGCCAGTTTATTTAGGAAAATATTCCATTTGGACTTTAAGATTTCAAAATGCTGTAGCTTGGAGGTGGTGAGAGATAGATCCATAATGTAAATGAGAAAAATATTCATCATGACCTAAAGTTTATGATGGGAGTAAATTTACTCATGTAATTTGCATATTGTGATGTCATCAGGTAGCGGCCATATTGGATTGTGTAACTTTCAGTAAAAAAACAGATTTTTTAACATATTTATACAAAGGAAAAAAAAATTATACTGTCACATCATGCTCTAAATAAAGAAACAGGAGTTTGATTGGAGTAACATTGCTAATATAATTTGTATATCAGCAGGTAAAACTCAGTAAAACAGAATTCTGAACATATTTACACAGTAGATTTTATTTTTATTTTTTTTCCCTGATCATTTTTCATCCTTTCATCCTCAGAATAAATCAACAGAAATCTGACAGGAGTACATTTGCTAATATAATTTATATATCAACAGGTAAAATTATATTTTTATGGGGTTTTTTTCCCCCCTTTTTTTGTTATTATAGATTAATAATTTGTCATAACCTAGCTGACCCCTCATACCATCATACCAGCCATGAAATCTGGAGTTTGGCTGGAGTTGGTGTGTGTCAGTACTGGTAAGCATATCTTTCATTTGTGATGAGGTTCCAGAAATCTTCATCCGAAAACAGAGACAGAAAATCACATGCACGAGCATCTGTGAGATCCTCGTGTCCGCGATTTCCCACACAGGCTCGTCAGTGTCTTTGATTCATTCATCTTCACTTCCCCAACTCTCAAACATTCCCAGACGTCATCAATAACTCCCCTATTTTGATTATCCCGTCTTCTGCCCACACGTCCCTCTTTCTTTCTTCCATCACCGCAGCAGAGAAAACTTTCACCGTCATCAGTGTTTCTGACAGTTTGTGCGGCGCGAGTGCGGCAGCGCGCGCTGCAACGTCAGTCACTCGTCTCTGACGAGGCATGATCGTCCCCTGATCAGCAAAGATCAGTGCAGCACCTCGTCTGCACTGTAAATAACTCCGGGAATTTAGTTTTTTATTCTAAAAGTCGCGATCTGTCTCTCACTCTTTCCAACACGCTGCTGTTTTCGCCTTTTCTTTCTCTCTCCCGCGCTCCTGCAGCTTCATGCACAGACAGCAGGTGTCGGGTTTCAAACCTTTATTTCTCTGATTTTTTCCATATAAACACACTCAAAAATGGCGTCAGAACTGAGGCTGTATGTCGTGGCAATGTAGTAAAACCAAGCAGTCACAGTACAAGGCTATAGATTTAAAGATAAGCTCTGTTATATTCAGTAATGTCGCCTGTCGCAATATTGCGACTTTGGCGCCTAGAGGGTTAACCCATTTTCATTGGCTTGACATATTCCCCCCCCCCCCCACCATTTTGGAAAACAGTTAACACAGAAGTCATTCAAGCAGCCCAAACTCCATTGGTTTTGCTGTGGTAGCCAAACAGAGACCATGTGTTCGCAGCTCTAAGGAACTTCTTTATCGGTATGAAATCACTGAAGCACCTATTTGACACTTCTTCACACAACTTTTCAATTTGCAGCTTTTCAGTGTTCCTAACAGTTTTTCTCAATTGTTTACACACAAAACCTTTTATATATCACACTGTTTCTAAACTTATTCACTCAAACCTCACAACTTCACCTCAAATCAGCAAAACCATAAGCACATTCTCAGCCTTGACACAGTTTTCAATGGAGCTATTCACTTTTTTCAAATAACTAGACACAATGTTCTACCTAACACACTAAAATCTATCAGGAGGTAACTTGATTTCCCATTTTAAACACAATCATATAAATCCCACACTTATTCATCAGTGCCTTCAGCCAGGATCAAACTACACGACTTTTTTCATTGTTCACGATGGTCACTAGGGCTGCACAATTAATCGTTAAAAGATCGTGATCTCAATTCACACATACATGCAATCTCAATTCTACCCACAACAATTCTGAAACATTTTTAATCATTAGCTTATCACAAATAAGTTTCCATTCTTCCCAGATTTTTTCAAGCGCCCTCAAATGCAACACTGCCGTTGCCTCCCCACCCCCTAACCAATGTTAAAGAACTACAACTATGCATCTGCCAAAGAAATGCTCCAACAAAGCTCTTGTGCAAACATATGCTTTATTTTGAATTACCTTTTGAATAGGTTGTTTTGTTTGTTTTGTTAAAGTTTATTTGTGCAATAAATACTTTTGGGGAAAAAAAATTGTTTCAGAGAATCGTGATCTTAATTTTAAGCAAAAAAAAAAATCAAGATTCACATTTTTACCAGAATCGTGCAGCCCTAATGGTCACTATGTCAGATTTACAGAAATTGTCATAAAATCTGACAGTGTCTTGTTACTCGCGAGTGATCACAGTACCAGAATGACACCAGACAGACAACCGTCTGATCATCGTGTGGTGTCGCAAAAGACAACACGAGACGGGGAGGCGGGACAAGCGGCTGTCAATCAGTCATTTGGTTTGGAGGCCTCTGAATTGACTGTTTGGGTCACTCATGAAATGGAAAGTGGACGGAGACATCAGTTCCCTCCATTATTGAAGTTTTGGACTCACGTGGAGCCTGTTTTCAGTTGAAACTAAACAGGATTAAATCCACGATGCGCACAGAAAGACTCGCAGCTCATCTTTGAAAAAGAGCTCGCGGAGAAACTGGGCTCTGATCAGCGCCGTTGCTTCCACCAGGTGCATTATTCTTATCTGGTCATTTTTCTTTTTGTGAAGAGATATTTTGACTAGAAATTAGAAAAATATACTTGCTAAGATTTAAGCTTTTGCAGTGTTGACATACATGTAGGCCTATAAATACGTCAAAGGTCAAACTATCTGTCTTGAACATGGATAACAGCAACGCTGAAAGAGGTTTGGTTTAGCCTCTTCCATGTGTGATGAGTGTACTTTCCTTTGATTTCTATTGCAGTACTACACAATACTGCATCCACAGCAGCAACAGATTTATTCAGAATATACAGTAAAATATTTTTGGTTTCTTTTTTTGCTTGTGTCAGCTTCTATTTGCATGTTATTTTTGCTCATATATGGCAATCATGTATATGGAGATCACATCAATAAAAACAAGAGAGCTTTAGATTTAGAGCAAGTGTGTAAATTACATACACAAGTATGTGATAAAATGGACAATGTGTTTGTGAGGTGAAACAAATGTTTGCTTTTAGATGTGTGTACCATATATTTGAATACTGTATTTCATTTTGCAGTAGATAGGGGGCTTTTAAGCATTTTGTGTGAGCAATAACTGGATTTGTGTGTAAAGTTTAGAGAAACAGACAAAGCGCTTTGAAAATGTGTGTAAGCAATTGAAAAAAACTGTAGAAACTTCTTTATCGGTATGAAATCACTGAAGCACCCCTTTGACACCTCTTCACACAACTTTTCAATTTGCAATGAGGGTTCAGGCCTTAAAAAGGTGCCATGTTGTGTGTTGTTCTTTCGGGCAACTGTGATTGATCATGTGGTGAATCAGATTAAATCAGATTCAGAGTGTTAGCCACAATCTGAAAAAAAAAAGGATGAATAATCAATAAAATTTGCATCACAAATGCAGCATATCTGATTCTGGATCCATTTTTTGCAAGAAGGCAAATTTGACTGCAAATGACACCGACATGTAGGCTGCACAGTGCCGCACTGATTCACAGTGAGTGTGGTATTTTGTAGTGTTGCACCATCTAGATTACTTCACGATTCGATTCGATTACGATTATGGGCCCCGCGATTTTTCGATCATGGCGATTTATAATGTGTCGATTTGATTCGATTATTGAGACCATAATAATCACAATTATTGCGATTTTTAATGCTTTTTTGCATCTAAATTTTTTTTTCTCCATTTGATGCTACATTTGTAAATAAATTAGATTAATTCAAGGACACACGGTACATCCGTTAAAGTTTTCCACTGCTGTTCCAACAACCAAGAAAGGTGCACATCTTTTGAGATTTCCTTGATATTATTAAGAAAATAGCCCGAATGTCATCTGTTCTAATGACACATGTACAGAAATGTCACCCTAAGCAACGGCGTCTGCCCAGATTAGTCTATAAAAGCTTGTAGTTGAAGTGACGATGTACACGACATTGTACAGTATATTAAAAACAAAGTTAGGAAAATAACAATGATAACTTTGCTTTTCAATTACATTCAACTGACACAGAACCTCTAAGTACAGAACACTTAACGACATAATGACGAGATAACAGAGACCTAACTTGCACAAACAAGTTAAGGTTTCGTTTTCCATGGAAAAGCATCACGGCAAATTAATCGATGCCAAATCATCACATGACCCATCGTGATGCATCGCCGGATCGATGAATTGCAACCAACACTAGTATTTTGTTGCCCCTTGTGTAATGAGTGATTGGAAGCGCTAAATGTGAAGTCACCAGCGCGCACGCTCTCGACATAATAGGGGATTATCACGCTTACCGGAAGTTCCCGGATTTTGACACTTCCTCTTCCGGGCCATGTTAACGACAGCCGTTCCTGCTCTGTTATACTGTTTAAATCGTATAAACTCCAAACATATTTAAGTTTTCATTCTAGACTGAAGTGATTCTGGATCAAAAGCTGGATCAAAGCGATCGATTTGCCGCGGTGAAGGGCCGAACTTTATAATAAAACACACGTTTGTTTGTCGCCGGTGGGGCACAACACCGGCACTTCACAGCATGCTAGCATTAGCCAGCTAGCATTTACTGACGTGCTTAACTTTGTGCGTCTTAAAACACACAAACATCTGAAAATCGGGTCTGTACCTCCCCGTTTCCAGTGGAACAACTGGGGACTGCCAAGAAAGGAGACGCTTTCAGATGCTTGTGTGTTTTCAGCCGCACAAAGTTAGGCACGTCCTCAAGCTGGCTAATGCTAACCTGCTAACAGTAGTCCACCAGCTACTACTCTGTTAAACTTTGTTAATCGGATAAACGCTAATGCCAAGTTTTCATTCCAGACTGAAGTGATGCTAAGGAAGAAGTGGATCAAAACGACCGATTCGCCGCGGTGAAGGACCGAACTTTATAATAAAAAGACTCACGTTTGTTTGTAGCCGGCAGACTGCACAGTCGTGTTAGCAGGTTAGCATTAGCCAGCTCGATAACGTGCCTAACTTTGTGCGGCTGAAAACACACAAGCATCTGAAAGCGTCTCCTTTCTTGGCAGTCCCCAGTTGTTCCACTGGAAACGGGGAGGTACAGACCCGATTTTCAGATGTTTGTGTGTTTTAAGACGCACAATGTTGAGCACGTCGGTAAACGCTAGCTGGCTAATGCTAGCATGCTGTGAAGTGCCGGTGTTGTGCCCCACCGGCGACAAACAAACGTGAGTTTTATTATAAAGTTCGGTCCTTCACCGCGGCGAATCGATCGCTTTGATCCAGCTTTTGATCCAGTATCACTTCAGTCTGGAATGAAAACTTAAATATGTTTGGAGTTTATCCGATTTAAACAGTATAACAGAGCAGGAACGGCTGATGTTAACATGGCCCGGAAGAGGAAGTGTCAAAATCCAGGAACTTCCGGTAAGCGTGATAATCCCCCATTTAAAAAGCAATAGGAGACAATTAAAGCCGACAGTACTGTTAATTATATCTAAATCTTGTAGCTTTAAAAAAACCCATTTTAGATCAGTTATCTATTTGCCGTCATTGTACCCGTCTGGTATCCTCTTGTCTGTTTGTATGCAAGTGCTCTGCAGTTTCATATTTGGAGGGAAAACTGTGTGTCATTTCTTGGCATTTTACCAAATTGTGTTGTGGCACCAAACATTTATTCATTTGCAGAAGCAAAACGCCTCATCAGGGTCAGCATCGGACAGCGCCGAGTCCTTACATGCTCCCCTAAACGAAGCGGACTTTCCGAGCAAACGGACTCCGATTCCAATCAAAAAAGCTTTGTGAATGCCCTAAAACAAACGAAAAAATGAAAACTGAAATAAAAATGAGTTTTTCAAAAAACGATAACTAACTGAAACTGTATTGTGTCTTTAAAAAATTAACTAAAACTAACTAAAATTATTACAAAAACATCCTTAGTTTTAGTTTTTGTAAATGTATTTAATACATAAGCTTTTGGGGTTGACATGAAATCTTTTTTCTATTAAATCTCTTTACTTTGCTTTTATTTCGGGTGATTTTATGATGATTTTGAATGTCACGCCAGACAAATACCTATAATTAACAAACAAACAAAAACCTAAAACTAAGACAGAAACTAATAAAAACTAAACTAAATTAAGCGTTTTCTAAAAAATGAAAAACTGATATACATTTTATCATGTTTTTTATCAAAGAAAGAAAAAAGAAAACAAAAGAAAAAAAGAGGCATGTTTCTTATTGTTGTATATTGTATATTATTGTATATAATTATGTATTATTGTATAATATTATTTCATGTTAATGTTATATTGTTAAACAAAAAAAAAAAAGAGGGAGCTTTTTACAATGTTGAATTTCCCTTCTGGGATAAATAAGTATTTTTCATTTCATTTAAATTTTAAATCCTATCTTGTTAGATTTAGGCGCTAGTTTGCTCACACTTTGAACCCCCCCCCCCCGGTTCATATCATATATATTACTTTTAGTCTACTTAAAAGTGTACTTTAGTCTACTTAAAAGTGTACTTTCTAAAAGTAAAATAAGCATGGAGTTTTTGTTGGAGTAAACTAACTGTATAACAAGAAGATTACTTTCAGTATACTTGAAAGTGTACTTTTAAATACTTAAAGTGGGCCAATTTAGAGACAAGAAGTATCCTTGTTGGTATACTGCTAGTACGTTGATATCAGTGTACTTGGTAAATGAAAGAACACTTGGGAGATATACTTTACTATTTTTGAGTTTTCTTAATGGCATGTACTTAAGGAATACTTCTTTTTGGTAAGCCCTGTGTTGGAATCATTTATTCTTTATTGAATATAAATTTTCTTGGATTTTTCAGAAATGGTAGTATTTCTTTGCTGTACTTCTCAGGAGTTTACACTCATAAATCAGGCTATAAATTACCCGTAGCTAGAAGCTCATCGGTATTTTACTGATGATGACTTTGCACAGTGTTTATAACACTGCAAATGTTTTTCTGCAGTTTTTTTTTTTGATGGTTTTTATTTTTCCGTGGGAACATTGATGGCAGTAATCTGGATGAACGTGATCTTTACCAGTTTGTCCTGAATCCATCTGTACAAAAACAACTACAGGGTTTAAATAGTGAGACCATAATATAAGTTTTTTTTTTTATCAGTCACAAAGTGATCCGAACATTGTTAGACGTTTCCATGGTTTCCAGTGTGAACTGTCAGCATTTATGGGCTTGATAGCTGCTAGCCGTGTAGTATGTCTTCAGGGATTTTCTGTTGTTTCGGGAACTGGAAAAATATTTTCTCTTGTCTGTGTAGTAGTTTTGTTTATGGCAGCCAGACTTTTCTGTATTTTCAAAGTAAAATAAACGAAGATTGGACGAGTAATAAAGCAGCTACCTAACCGGATGTGACGAATTTGGCGAAAATTCCCGGATGCTGGCGGTGATCCATATCTGCTAAATATATTCTATTAAAACCAATGTTACATTTACATTTTGCGTGGTCATAACAAAAACTTACAAATTTGTGTCCATCAAACTTAAAATTATTCAAACATTTAACTTTTTTCAACAAATTAGTCGAGTGCACTCAGTATTTCTTAGTAATGACCTCAAACTTCATTATTTTAGTACATTTTTGTCAAATAGTTTAAGTAAATCTGAAATCCGGGGCAACAAGTTTATGTTTCCTTGTTGATTAAATAATAATAATAAAAAAACAACAAAGAAACAGCTTGTTAGATTTACTGGTGTTGAGTTGCTTTGCAGTTTATGTGGAAGTGATGTTTATTTTCTTTCTGCTGTTGGTAAATAATAAGTACATTTATTTCTGTGTTAATTTCTCACCTTTTTAAACAAGCGTAATGCCTTCACTTACATGGTAAAGTATCGGGCCGGTATCGGCCGATACGCTTGGCCCCGGGGGCAAAAACTGGTCCATCTCTGGTTAGACTGGAGGTTGCCATGTGTGCTGCGGTGAGGAAGAGGCTGATGATGAAGGCTTGAGGGTGTCAGACAAGTAGCTTCAGTCATGAGGAAACCATTACAGACAATTTCAGGACGGACCGACGAATATATTTTTAGATTTTACTGATTTATAACGAGAAGCAGAAAAGTGAGAACGGAGACCAGACGGCAAAAACAGTCTGTGACCAAGTTTTACCGTCTTATATTCAGCAAAAACTACTATCTCAACTTAAGAGTAAAATACTTGACAAGAATATGTCAGATTATTAATCTAGTTTTGAGAGAAAATGTCTTTTATTTCTTACTTAGTAAGTGAATCTTAAAATTGGTTATTTTATTTGCATATTAAGGTAAATTATCTCACAAAGACACTGTTTCAGATCACTTTGTGTCTTTCACTCCCAGTTTTAGCAGTAAAAACCTGTTTGAAGACCTCCTGTACCAGTTCAGACACACAGATTTCTTGAAATAAGAAAAATATCTAGATGTTAGACCAGTAGGAACTAGCTTAAAACAAACTGTGAAACACTCATTTCAGGTTTCTAACTCTTAAAACTAGTCTGGTGCTGCCGATTTTTAGTGTTGTTGCTTTCTCATTTTGAGAGAAAAGATCTTAAAACAAGAGAAACTAACCAGGAATTCAAAAACTGCTACAGAGGTGCATTTGACACCCTGAAACAGCGACTGGTTGACTAATGCTCAGAAGATTATTAGTTCAAGTCCCAGGTCATCCACACAAGTCTGATCCTTGATAAAGTCCTTCACCAGCTCCATTGTGCTGCCTCTTAAAAAGGCTTTTTAGCAAATCACAAATTTAAAACAAATCACCTTGTTTTAAGATTTTTTTTTACATTAAAAGGAGAAAAACACCCAAAAGGAGCATTACCAGACTAGTTTTGAGGGATTTTTCACTAAATGAGGGACTTGAAATGAGTGTTTAAAGATATTTCTCCCCATCTTTTTTCTTAAATTTAAGAAATCTTACCAAGTGTAATTGTCTTCCTGCATGGACAGATAATTTCACTTGATTATAGTCTGATTCTTCTCAATTTCAGTGTTTTTTAAAACTCATATTAAGACTGCTAAATTTTGCAGTACAGACATGGAGGTTTTTCTGCATCATGAAGCTTTATTTTCCTTCTTTAAACCAAACAATTATGTTAGAGCTTTGATATCTCATCACTCTCATCTTTGAAATGCACGTCCGTACTGAAGGGCCACAATTAAAGAGAAAAGGAAATTATCTCAATAATTAAAAATGCATGCACTGTTGACATGATTTGCAAAGCTAAAGATCCACAGAAAGCAGTGACGGGCGGGACTGAAACGCTGTCTGCTTGCAGCCGGCTCGGCTTCGTCTCTCCCTCAGCTCTGTCCTCACATGGCTTTTGGCCTACTTTCGGCTGCGAACGCTGCAGCGTGCGAGCTGGAGATCAGCCTGGATTTCCAGGCAGAGCGCGAGCAGTTTTTACTCCGTTTCAGTAGAAATACAAATCAGTTTTATTCCCCAAAACCTGGTTCGAATCAGATTTCTCAGCTTCTGAGCTGAAGCTGGTTTGAGGAAAATGAGTTTTCATTTCAGAGGTTTTACTGGATGTTTCCTGTAATTAGCAGCTTCACGGCAACTTTCCATGAAACAACACGTAAGTGAACTGTTAATGAGAAGCGTGATGAGGCGGTGAAACAGAGTGAGATGCTGCAAAATGTACGGCACGAACTGAGACTGACATCACACCTGAATTCATCCAGAAGTCGGGATATAATCTGGTTTACCGACGACGGCAACGACTAACTAAACTTACCTGGTAACCGTCTGGCAGTGGAAGCTGTTATTTATAAATGTTGGTTGATTCAGACACGCTCTGCTCATAAATTATTACTAGTAGCATCAAAGATAGATGCCTACACATCCTGTAATGAATAATACAAGAAAGCACTGTATCAGTTTCTCGTAGGTTAGTAACTTTATTCAGAGTAAAACAGGGTTCCCGCGCGGTCTTACAAAGTCTTAAATTTACAAATCTCGGGGTTTTCGCTGGTTTTAACAAGTCAAATTTACGGCCTTTTAAGCCCTTTATTAATTAAACTTAAGACCAACATGACGCATTACCAGAAAATATGATCCCAAAGGTTTTTTCCTTTTTTTAAAATAGTAATTAAAAATGTCCTTACATTAAAAAAACAATTTAGAACAAAAACTGATATCAAAACTGTATCTTCTTCACCAACGTAACCTAATATCTGTCTGACTCCTGCCGTCACCATGAGGCCGACAGACATGATGAGAGTTTTCTACTAGGAGAGAAAACTTTAAACAGTAAAAACACAAGAAGTTTATGACATGATTCGTAGTTTAATCATCATGTACACACTCAAAAGTAGAGGTACCAATTTGTACTTAAAAGGGTAGAAAGCTTATTGCTGGGGGGGGGGGTTCCTTTCTGAAAGACATTTCTGTACCTTCATGGTCCATTTTTGTACCTTATCAAGCTGTATGAGTTAATAAAGTACAATTAAACCAATTAAAAACGATGAATAAAAGTCAATAAAATAGAGATTATGACAACAATCAAAGATGCTAATAATAAATGAATAATTATTATAGAAATATTAGGCCAAACACATATATAATTATACATATAATTATTACTATGATTATCATGAAAATCATAATATAATAACTATAATTATACTACTGTTTAGAAGTACTGCTATTTATAGTTATTGTACAAGCTACACACATTTTTCAATGCTGCAGGTACCCTTAGGGTTGAAATGGTACAAATTTGTACTTTATATTACTTTGGACCCTTTTTCATAGTACATAGATACTTCTGGCCTCATAAAGACCAATATTGTACTTTTGAGAGGACATTTGTAAAAAAAAAAAAAAGTACCTACAGGTACAGAAATACTCCTGTCTCGTACCTCTGTTTTTGAGTGTGTACCAACACTCGTACAGCAGCTATCTGAGCCCCTTAGAAAGACGGACACAATTAACTTCTGATTGCTGCGTTTTATCCAGCATATTCTACGGACAACACTTCTTGGGAATGAATAAAAGTTAAAAAATAAGACTAGTCTAAATCAAATTTAAGACATTGGATTAAAAAATTGGCTGTTTTTAAGACATTTTATGGCCTTCAATTTAAAGTTTAGAATTTTAGACATCTTAAGACTTTAAGACCCTGCAAGAACCCTTAAATTTAATACATTAAAAATCCTTAAATTAGAAAGTTGTAGTCTTAATTATCCCATGCTCCAACAGATTTCTGGCACTCTAGAGATATGACAGCATGTTTGCGTAAACAGTTTATCTTTTTGGAAGAAAATTTCAACGATAGACGTAGGTAATAATGGCCAAAAGTTTTCCCAGCTGGCATTCGAGCGACTTTAAACATTTAAATAGAGTTGAAATAACGGCAGTTGATGAATAAACATTTACTTAATGTCAAAACAACGTTGAACTCTCAATGGTTGAAATGGTGTCGCTAACTCACCGTAGATTCAACTTTGAAATAGTTCTTTTTAGTTGTATGTCTAATCAAAATCATTTTTACAAACATATCTTTTAAAAAACTGCTAAAATATAACAGTTGAAAATATAACGTCATTCCAACGTCCAAAAAATGCTGATTTGCAAAATCAAAACTAAAATCAATGTTGAAATGAAGTTGCTATTTCAACATTAATTAAAAAAAATAACACAACGTTAAAATGCCAGCTGGGGTTGTTCAGTCTATCTTTTTTTGACAATATCTTTGTAAATATAGAGGGATCTGCATTTCTGCCAGTGTGGCATTAAATTCTGCTCTAAGTAGTCTTACAAAGTCTTAAATTTAACTTGTTAAAACGTGTAGGGACCCTGTAAAAACAAAAAAGGAAAAGTACACATCAGATTCAGTCTGGAAATGAAACCTTATCAGTGCGGCGTTATTAGTCTTTTCCTCCAGTCCTGCATGTGAGGACAAACTTTTAATTTCACTCTTAAAACTTCAAATATTCTGCTTTAATCTGACTAAATCCAGAGTGTCAGAAATCCACACTGTCTTAGAGAAGCGAACCCTCGTCATCGCTCTTCTTCTCTGATGTAAAACCCAGAAAACCAGCTGTAACAAGTCCAAACAGAAACTCAGATGCTTCGATTTGTCCATTTTTCTGGAAACGTGGTGAATCACTGAGGCTAAAGGGAAGGACTGAGCTCAGAGAGGCACGAGGGACACAACAAAAGCTCCACGTGTCATGGCTAAAGGCTGCCGGTGAGGGAAGTCGACGTCGTCCCACACGTTGGGGAGAATGTTAAACAAAATGTTGCATGCCGTGTGGAGGCCGGGACTTTACATCTGAGAGAAGTACGAGTTCAAGCTGCAAAGGAAGCTATGAAAGGTTAGCAGAGAGGCTGTGAAACAAAGGGTTAGCATCAGGAGACGGTTTTAGCCTGACATGGTGTATAAGCAGATGTTGTACCACACTATAATCAAGACAGAATAACATTGATGAACAAAAGTGGTACGTAAAGTGGATGCTAAATGTTAGCATGCCAATTAGCAAAATCAAAAGTTACCATGTCAGTTATTAAAATATGTTAGCATAGTGATGTTATTAAATGTTAGAATATCAGGTGTTAGCTTCTAGTTTGTTACAGCAAAATGTTAAGATAAACCTGTCAGAGAACATGTTTATGTACATAAATCCCACCAGACCCTGGTGAATGTCCCAAAATACCACAAACAAGGCTTCTTTTATAGATTTTATTAGCATCACACAGTATGACAGAGGTGTGGATGATGTGCAGCTAGCTGTTACTCCCTGCTAACATGTGCATGCATGCATACGAGCAGCTGATGCTTGCAGTCGTTGTGGCTGTCGTATCAGTTTCAGGTTCGTGGACTGATCCCCTGGTCTGTGTCCTGACCTGGTCTGCAACAGAGAGACAGACAAAGTTTACAGCTGCAGCGCCACAGACGGTCAGTCCAGTCCAGCGTTGTCTCCACGTCAACACCAGCAGACCAGAACAGCTCTCATCATCATTCTGTACGGTGGCCCACAGGAGCAAATGCGCCTCATATACAACAAAAAACACAAGAAGAAAATGCTGCAAAACTTAAAACAATTGATGAAAACAACTACAAACAGAAAATTCAGCATTAATGAAAACTGCAACAAGAAAAAGCTGCTAGAACAAAAGATGCAACTAGAAAATGCTGCAAAATGAAAACAACTGCAACAAGAAAAAGCTGCAAAAACAAAACTGCAACAAGAACTATGCGTAAATTAAGACAACTACAAGAAAACGCAAAAAAAAATGCAACTAGAAAATGCTGCAAAATGAAAACAACTGCAACAAGAAAATTCAGCATAAATTAAGACATCTGCAACAAGAAAAAGCTGCAAAAACAAAACTGCAACAAGAAAAAGTTGCAAAATGAAAAGAACTGCAACAAGAAAATGCAGCAAAATGAAAACAAGTGCAACAAGAAAAAGCTGCAAAAACAAAACTGCAACAAGAACAATTCAGCGTGAATTAAGACAACTACAAGAAAACGCAAAAAAATGCAACTAGAAAATGCTGCAAAAACAAAACTGCAACAAGAAAATTCAGCGCAAATTAAGACAACTACAAGAAAAACGCTGTAAACAAAACTGCAACAAGAAAATGCTGCGAAAATGAAAACTGCAACAAGAAAACGCTGCTAAAACAAAAAATGCAACTAGAAAATGCTGCAAAATGAAAACATCTGCAACAAGGTAAAACTGCAAAAACAAAAACTGCAACCGCAAAATTCATCATGAATGAAAACTGCAGCAAGAAAATGCCGCAAAATGAAAAATGCAGCATAAATCAAAACAAGTGCAACAATAAAAAACTGCAACAACAAAAACTGAAATAAGAAAATTCATCGTAAATTAAGAAAACTGCAACAAGAAAACGCTGCAAAAACAAAACTGCAACAAGAAAATTTAGCATGAATCGAAACAACTGCAACAAGAAAAAGCTGCAGGGGCATCTGGGCCAGCAGTGAGGTTTCAGTGGGAAGTTTGTGCATCACGGCCACAGGGACGAATCTACACCGAGGTACATTTTGTTCCTTTTCTTTTTTTTATATTTGCCTTGGCATTTTACAATAGACTATCATTAAACAAATCAGTGGATTTAATCAGCCTCCTTTTTCTCACTGTTGTCGTCTGTCGGGTATGCTGCATTTTCTTGTTGCAGTTTTTGTATATGAAGCACATTTGCACCTGTGGGCCACCGTAGTTTTGGCACACATAAGTCACCGATGTGCTAAAAAACTACAAGCTACAGTTTATTAATATCTTTACGGAGGGATTGTTTCACTGCCTTTGTGGCTTCATAGATGTTCGGTACTATTTCCTCTAAGAGTTTTTCTCATTGAAATGGCTTTAAAAGACCTAAAAATACACAAACGATCAAAAACAGATTTCTAAATCCCACAAGTCCGACTTTCTATTAATAAATATGACAGTTGAAAGAGTTGAGGAAGATGTGAGACGACAGCGGAGTAAAGCTTTATTTAGACGTCTCCGAACAGAACACCATGAGTGCTGGGAGGAGGAGCTGAGCAGGCACTGCAACCCCGACACGCATCACATCACATCACTTCTGCCCGTGTGTTTGCACTTATATCAGCTCCAGTCTGGATGCAGGATGCAGCTGACAGATCTGCATCAACACCGTGAAAGTGCGTCCAGCTGAAACCTGCTGGGCAGTTTCTGCTGCAGCAAATCTGCAGCTCCATCTTTCAAATGAAGGATCAAAACCAGATCGTGAAGCACTGAATCCACCCAGGTTTTCAATCAACCATCACTGCAGAAAACGGTTACTTTTGCTTTAAAGTTCTTCTAGTGTCCAGCCAGAGAAACAGAGTTTATGGATGGAAGCAGCATTCCTGATGACCCGGATGAATAAATGCCCGTTAGCTTCCTCGCAGGGCCTGCTGGGCTCCTCAAAGCTACGCAACAGCAAAAAACTCACAAATGTTAAAATGAGACGATACAACAAACACGTAAAACAAAACCGCAGAAAATAAGCCAATAAGTGACTTTACATGTAAATCTGAAAGCAGATCGTTTAAAAGAATGAGGTGAGAATGAAAATCCGTCCTCATAAATCAGTAATGAACAGTTACCTGGTTAACCAGCAGGTTATGGAGCTGATGAAAACGCATCCGAGTGTCCGTTTAAAAGAGAACATTAGACGGAGTAAACGCTGACATCATCATCATCAGATAGATCGCTCGTATCGTAAAGCAGAGCGGACGCAGCCCGGTTTAATACCTGCACACACGTTTGTGAATCCTGCTGGTATGGACGGCAGGCGACACCTGAAAACGCTGGTGACACGTTGCAGTAACGGCATAATCCACACTGTAAAAAGAGGATCTGGGCTGGAGTTGATACATGAAGGACTTATTTATGTTGATCTAACTTAATTATTTTGGTTTGGTGATAAAATCTGATGCTTTTGAGTTAAATCAACTTAAAAATCACAATTTTAACTTTCACTCAAAAGTAAAATTCTTTAAGTTGTTTCCACTTGAGCGTGCATGAGCAACAAAGGGGGCGGAGCTATTTTCAAAAGTCAACATATCCAGACCACAAAGGCTCATGGGAAATACAAATTCAGCAGGAATTTAACCTTTTATGATTGTTAACCTATAAATGTGAGTTATGCGCTGAACTGCCTTTGTTATGTTCACGTTCAGAAGAAGTTGTTGAGAAATTCTGTTCAGTTTGGACGTTAAAGTTGCAACATGAGTGTGAAAGACAGAACGAGGAGATAAACTTGTGACCTATTTGTAATCTTCATATCATGCGTGACTCAAAACCAGCATGACATAATTACTGTCTATATTGCTGTCCAGTCACAGTACATTATATTAAGTATATTTAACGTGTGAGTCTGAGTAAGATTTTACTTCGTTCTGAATCAGAAATTTAACTTTGGGAAAATTGAAAAAAAAAAAAAAACGTTACAGAATTACAGCAATGAAAAATTTAGTTGTAACAAAGTAAAAAAATAATTTTCTTTGTTATAAATGATACTTTTGCTATGTATCAAAGCAATTTCTTTGTTTTAAGGTAAAAGACGTATTTCCAGTAAATAAAAATTTATGGTTTCAACCAAATCATAAATTTAGTTTGAGTAAAACTTACAAATTCAGTTGTTACAGATTACAGCCATTTTTTATAAAGTTGATCCAAAGTAATGCGTCAGAAACGACGAACTTATGATAAGTTATGATTTCCTGCTGTTCATCATCAACTAATGATCTCTGTGGATTAATGTCGTTAATGTCGTGAACACTTAATAATTCACGCATTCATTGATATGTCAACAAATTTTACAAACTGAAACAAACTAAAATGTATTTTCACACTGTTGATTTATTTTCCCTTTTTATAAAATTGTAGGAAAATTGTGACCATTTCACTGTGACGGGTAAACCAGCAATTCCTTGTAATAAGCAAAAAAAAAAAAAAAAAATTCTGCTAATTGAACAAGTGAAATTTTGTTGATAAAATTTCTTGAAATAAGACTCATTGTCTTAAAACAATTTCTTATATCTCACTGTAATGTTTCTCTTAAGGTTACTTTGAGTGTGATTTTGACTAGAAATTAGAAAAATATACTTGCTAAGATTTGAGTTTCGCAGTGTATGAAGCAGAAAAAATCAACAGTATGAAAATAAATCATGGTGCATTTTGGTCTAAACTGGAAAAATTCCTGACATACTCTACAAAAACTCAAAATCCTACCAAGTATATTTGTGTGATTTCTAGTGAAAATATCTCTACACTCAGTATCAGACATCATCACCTGCAGAGACATGCCAGTGACCTGTAGGAACCTGTTTTAGACAATGCTTCTTAAATTTCTTGTTAAGTGAAACAGTCTTAAAAAATTCA
The DNA here is from genome assembly GCA_023101725.1 of Atherinomorus stipes. Classification (NCBI taxonomy): domain Eukaryota; kingdom Metazoa; phylum Chordata; class Actinopteri; order Atheriniformes; family Atherinidae; genus Atherinomorus; species Atherinomorus stipes. Next base: position 102,644 of record JALJCO010004441.1, read on the forward strand.
TTTAGAGATTATGTAAGGCTGAAATCTCATAAGAGAGTTTTCACTTGTTCCTTTGGCAGAGTTTTTGCTCATTACGAGCAAAAACGTTTTAATTCTGTTATTCAAAATTTATTTTAAGAGTGAAAATAAGTACTTTAAATTAACTATAATATATATAATAATTTAAATTAATAAAATATGGATAATGTAAATGTAAATATAATATAAATATATTAATTAATATAAATATATAAATATATATGAACTTTATATAAACTACCTACAATAAGTAAAAAAATAAAAGGAAAAAAATATTATTGAATTTCCCTACTGGGATAAATAAAGTATTTTCATTGCATTTTTTAAAAACTTATTTTAAGAGTAACCCTTTTCCAGTGCTGCGATGAAAGCATGAATTAATGTTCATCAGTTCATGTTGAAGCATGTGTGAAGAAATGACATACAGTCGTCCTCAAAATTATTCCTACCCTCAAATTAAAGAAAGAAAAAATCATCTGTCAGTGAAATAAAATGAAATTGACAAAAGTAATAATAAATAAAAAATCTATAAAAATCATGACATTGATTTTGAACTGTTGTTCAACAGAAATATTAAAAACAAACACACAAAAAATAAAACAAATTAAACAAGTTTGATGGGGCTCCGAAGCTAAAATGTTGAGCAACACTTTGAGGCAATCAGGTGTTTTCTGTAACGTCCAATCAGACGTCTGCACCTGTTGACAGGTATGTTGGTCCATGTTCATGAGAAAGATGCTTTAATGAGTCTGGGATAGTTTTGTTTTTTAATTAGTATTTCCAAACATAATTCAAAAGCAATATTGTATTTCACTAAATTATAATTTTGTCAATTTTCTTTTATAATTAGTTTCTTGTTATTTGAATTATTGTGACTTTAGCAGGAATAATTTGGAGGACGACAGAAATCCACATAGAAATCATCATTAGATGATGATGAGCAGCTAGTTAATGACACGTTCGTCATGTCTGACGCGTTCGTGAAGCTGTTTGTCCCGTTGTTGTAACGTGTCACCGACATGTTAACTCTCGCCGCCTTTTCCTGCCCAAATGTTGGCTGAAAATGTTTGAGGCTGATTTGGCAGCAACGTGTTAACGTTGACTCATCGGGGGATTTCCAGCCTGAAGCTCAGCGATGGCTCTGCATCAGTAGCCACTCATCAATACCGCGTTTGTGTTAGACGTGTGTGTGTGTGTGTGTGTGTGACTGGGATTAACATGCTTCATATCAATCTTGTTAATCTGCGAGTGAGGTGTGGCAGTGTGAAGCAGACTCCTGCAAAGCATCCTCACAGGCACACACAATGCAAGGCAGCGTTCGAACCGGCCAGGTGGGAGACAGAAGCCGGCAGCTTTTCAGGCGACTATGCGGGAGGAAACGGAGAAACAAAACCACGGAGAACAACCGAGCACCGGATCTGGCCTGAATCCTGCATCTGCGCTGCTGCAGTTGTGAGAAGAGCCTCTGCAATTTCAGCTATGTGGAGACGAAATAGGCCCCAGGTGTGCACGAATCTCACTCACACACACACTCACAGAGCTCCGGTGCTTCACGGATCTGACTTCGGGTGAAGCGAGAGGAGCACGTGGAGCTGCGACGCCATCTTGTTGGCTGCCGGGGCCGTGAAGCCTCCTGCAGCAGGAAGAGCTGAACACACGCGCGTGCACGCTACAGATGCTGGCAGAGCCGTGCACGGAGCAGCGTGCACGGAGCAGCGTGCTGGAGGGAGTGGCAGGACCACAGCTGGTCAGCGTGTTTCAGCGAGCATGGCTGGGCGTAACCCTGAGAGGGACGACGTCCGTCACCTGCAGCTGCATGTAACCGCCGCTTCACGCTGCAAACTCCAAATAAAGCTCATCTCCACTCATGTTTGATCTGAATCAGCATCCCAGACACCAACCGCCTCCGTGACCTTGACTGGCCCACTTTCTCTCTGCTGAAATCAGTCAGCGTTTCAGGTGAGGAGCAGCTCACCGCTCACGTATGTGTGGCTGCAGAGGCAGCGGGGACACGGTGTACAGACAGGCTGAACAATGGAGCGCAGCGTGCCGCTGTCCACACCACGGAAACAACCAGTCAGAAATCACCTCTGCTTCACAGACAGACAGGTGGACACGTAACCAGATCACATCCGCATGTTGCAGAAAGCCTGGAGCTGCAAACACGAGTGGAAGCAGATCAGAATCATCAAGCAGGTGGAGGTTAGCAGGAGCATCCATGACATCATCACTCGGCCTCATTAAAGGTGTAGCACCTAGCTGCAGCTGGAGCCATTATAAACCCCACCCACCGTACAAATGAGAGGAACCTAACCCTAACGACAACCCTCCCACGTCACTACAAACTATGTCCATTTTCGCGACACACCTCTGGGTCTGCGGCTACAGTTGGGTATACATGCATTAAAGCCAGAGCGTAGACGCGGTGCACAAGTTCGAAGGCTAGCATCATGAGTCAGAAGGTTTCTTAGACTAAAAACACCTTGGTTGCAGGATTGTTCTGCTGGATTAAAAAGGGACAAACTAATTTCTGGGTTGCTTCGACCAGGAAAATTGTGATGAATTTGACCCAGAAGTTGGGTTATATTGACTCCAATGTTGGGTTATTTTAACCCAGAAGTTGGGTGATATTGACTACAATATTGGGTTATTTTAACCCAGAAGTTGGGTGATATTGACTCCAATGTTGGGTTATTTTAACCCAGAGGTTGGGTTATATTGACTCCAATGTTGGGTTATTTTAACCCAGAAGTTGGGTTATATTGACTCCGATGTTGGGTTATTTTAACCCAGAAGTTGGGTGATATTGACTCCAATATTGGGTTATTTTAACCCAGAAGTTGGGTTATATTAACTCCAATATTGGGTTATTTTAACCAAGAAGTTGGGTGATATTGACTCCAATATTGGGTTATTTTAACCCAGAAGTTGGGTTATATTGACTCCGATATTGGGTTATTTTAACCAAGAAGTTGGGTTATATTAACTCCAATGTTGGGTTATTTTAACCCAGAAGTTGGGTTATATTGACTACAATATTGGGTTATTTTAACCAAGAAGTTGGGTGATATTGACTCCAATGTTGGGTTATTTTAACCCAGAAGTTGGGTTATATTGACTCCAATATTGGGTTATTTTAACCAAGAAGTTGGGTTATATTGACTCCAATATTGGGTTATTTTAACCAGGAAGTTGGGTGATATTGACTCCAATATTGGGTTATTTTAACCCAGAAGTTGGGTTATATTGACTGATTTGGGTTTTTTGGTTGGGTTTTGTGGGTTTGGTTGGGTTGTTTGTATTTGGGTTTTTTAGAGTTGTGTTTGCTCTGTGTTTTTCGAGTTGGGTTTTTAGAAGTGTTTTTTGGTTGGGTTTTTGGAGGGGTTTTCAATGTTGGGTTATTTTACCCAGAAGTTGTATTCAAATTGGGTGATATTGACTCCAATGTTGGGTTATTTTAACCCAGAAGTTGGGTTATATTGACTCCAATGTTGGGTTATTTTAACCCAGAAGTTGGGTTATATTGACTCCAATGTTGGGTTATTTTAACCCAGAAGTTGGGTTATATTGACTCCAATGTTGGGTTATTTTAACCCAGAGGTTGGGTTAATATTGGGTTATTTTAAAAACCAATGTTGGGTTATATTGACTCCAATGTTGGGTTCTTTTAACTCCCAGATGTTGGGTTATAGAAGTTGGGTCAACAACGGCAACAACAATTCAAATGTCTGGTTTTTAAATAACCCAGACATTTGTTGGTCCCTTTTTAACCCAGTAGTTTGACCCAGGAGTTTTATTGTGTGGATGTCTGCATGTTGGTGACTAGCCGCGGGAACTTGTTGGTTTGGGCACAACGTCCTGCTACCACCAACACAACATGTCCGAAAACCAGCTGGAGGGAACTCATATTAGCCGTGGTACTGTCTAGCTAGCTGCTTGGCTAGCATAGCATGATTGAGTGTAACTGCAGAGACTTTCTGAGATCAAGCACATCATGTGCAGAGCTGTCATGCTCACGCTCTCAACATTAGTCTGTGCTGCTCTCAAGCACAAAGAAAGCAGGACCGGCAGCAGACACCGCCAGTCTGCCGTCATCAGACTGCTAGCTGCTGATGCTAACCTCTTCTTTCCAGTTAGCATTGCCCTAATATCCTGATAACACTTGCAGGGATTTTTATTAAAATGCACAAAAATTAATTTAAAAAAAAAAAAAGAAAAATTTGGGAACATCTTCCAGATCATTTGCAGCAGAATTCCTCTTGTTGCATCAGAACGCAGCCGTGAGTCTGGATATACGCCAGGCTCGGTGTGTCAGAGGTCGATGCTGCTTCAGTCTGCAGTGGAGAGATGAGGTCGTCATCCACCTGCACAGCCTGCAGCATTCACGCACCACACAACCCCACACCAGACGCTTCAGGTGCACGTGAGCACGACAGGAAGGTAACGGAGCACCCAAACCGGAGAAACGGCGAGGCCTAGGCCTACCTATCCCCCCCCCCATGGCCAGGAATGTGCCGTGCACCCCTCTCAGCTCCCGAGAGCCTAACCCGTGGACATGAAAGCACAACATCACAAGTTAGGGTCTCAGGGACGAAGAGAGACACTCTGCTGCTGCCAGCAACCAATCCTGGCGTAGCGCAACAAAACCTTCCCTGTGGGAGTCAGACCAGGACCCGGAGCATCAGGACCCGTTCACCGTGTCCGACACGCTCCCAGACAGCCTGCAGTAATCCCGCTCACATCCTGCAGCCTTTCCTGTATGCAGCTGCAAACACACAACAAGTGCAAACCTCAGCCAGACACAACACTGCCCCCCACCCCCCACTCACTCTCCCCGTCTCCCTCACCCCCCTCCCCCACATAAGCCGAACAATACAGCAGTTGAAAAATGCCTCCTGCCGTCAGGTACAGAGCTGCTGTCCAGTACGTCCACGGATGTCCTGCTGCGGAAACCGTCCCATTATTTACGGAGCGGAAGACAGAAAGCGAGCGTGGACACATCAGTTACAGCCGTGAAACGTGAGATCGGGCCGCTCAGCGTCACACAATCCATCTGACACCAGGACCTGCACGCCTGACACATCCTCCACACTGCAGCAAATTCAGCCGGTGCAGCTGGACGGCTGCGGGGGGGACGTCCTGGACCTGCGGGGGGACGTCCTGGACCTGCGGGAGCGTCCCAGTCCTGCAGGGAACAGAGCTGGGCGGCTCCTCCAAGCCACCGCGGTGGTCCGAACGCCGAGCGAGCAGAGAGGAAACGTAGAGCAGCAGCGCTCGGCGGCGTGGGCTCACCCTCCCCTTCGGATCCAGGATGCCCCCCCATCACTCCATGTTCTCCCAGATCCGTGCCTGCTCGGGGAGGGGACGGAAAAAGGAGACAGAGACAGAGACAAAGCTAAGATTGAGACTTACAAGATCCGGTTTGCACGAGGTCGGGGGTCCGGGTCGGGAGGAGGAACGGAACCGGAGCCGCGCAGACGAGGAAGATGAGGATGGGTGGTGGGACGGAGCCGGAATGAACATGTGCACGCTCCCACTCCCTCTACCTCCTCTCTCTCTCTCTCTCTCTCTCTCTCTCTCTCTCTCTCTCTCAGAGCGAGAGCGGTCCGGGGAGGAGAGACCCGACAGAGCTGCCGTGAAAATGACCGTGTGCAGGTTAGACGGAGCAGGTCCTCGGCTCGGAGACGAAGCCGGACTGACGGGGACGGACGGGAGGATCGAGGGATGAAAGAAAACAGGAAGCGAAAAGTGCTTTCAGCCAGTAAGCGGGGGGGGGGGCACTCCTTTACCTCCCCTGCAGCTGAGACACCTTTTACTTTTTATCCAGACCTGCAGCTCCAAAGCAGGTGGGCAAGAAAGGACAAAAATGCACACACACATGTGCACACGCGCGCGCACACACACATGCACGCGCACACACACATGCACGTGCGCACACACATGCACACGCACACACATGCACACGCACACACATCCAAGGTAAAGGACAAAGCGATGTGCCTGCTGATCTCTTGTCTCGCTCTGGCCCTTTTCCCTCTCAGTCACATGCAGAGGTGGGAAGGAGGGAAGACAAAAAAAAGAAAGAAAACACTCCCCACCTTCCTCCTCCTCCTCCTCCTCCTCCTCCTCTTCCTCCTCCTCCTCCTCTCCTGACTCTCCTCCATCAATATTCCACCTTTATTCAGGTCTCCGTCTCCTTCCGGAGGACGAAGACACGTTTACGAGACGGAGAAAAAGGCGAAGATCATCATTTAACTTGTCTCACAGCTGTGATCACTTACAGCTGAAGGGGGTTGGGGGGGGGGGGGGGGGGGGGGGGGGGTGAGGAGAGAAAGTAGTCCTCCTTTCGTTGCTGCTGTCCATTTTCCACCCAGAAAATAAATAAATCCTGCTAGCATTGTAAAAAGAAAAAAAAACAAACACGAGGTCCACTTTTTCCTGTTTGATCTGTCTCTCTGTCCTCTCTTTGTCCTCTCTCTGTCCTCTCCTTCTGTCTCATCATTCACATCGTCCTCTCAGAGACAGAGGCCTGCAGAGAGGGGGCCATAGAAACATTGCTACATGATGTGCTTTGGCTTATAGAGGCTACATTTAATCTCCACTGGCTCCCCCAGGCTTTGGTATGGAGAGAGAGAGAGAGAGAGAGAGAGAGAGAGAGAGAGAGGGTGGGAGGAGGGAGAAAAAGAGGGGAGATGATGGGGGAGGGACAGATGGAGTGAAGTGAAGGAGAGCAACGACATGCAGCCGGCGGAGAGCCCAGATCAGCGACCGGGCCTCAAACAGGGAGGGAGAAATCCTGGGACGACACTGCCCTCTTGCTTTCCCTCTCTCCCTCTCTCCCTCTCTCCCTCCTTCCCTGCCCGACGGAGTGACTGCTTCTGCACCGGCTAATCTCCAACCCGCTGACTGCTGCTGGCAGACGGCTCACTGTGGTTTTCATTTCTATACAGCTGCTGTACAGCACCGTACATCTGGATCTGCAGCACATCACACTCTGCAGCGCTCCTCATTTATCACCTGCTCTGTGTCCAGATAGAGCCCGTCCTCAGCGAGGGCTAATATTAGCCTGCAGCAGGCGGACAAAGGCTCGTACCCACACACACTCCTTCATTCTCATTAAGAAACAAGGCTTCATGCAACATGTTTTAGGTCATTTTCTGACAAAAGCAATACAAATATCTGTATTCATGTGATGAATGACAAACTTTCCCGGTAACTGACAGCTTGGACTCGGTCTGTTTTATTTACCTGGTGGTAATGACCAGGAATCACAAGGAGTCCGTCAGTGGAGACCCAGATCTGTCACAACGTGGCCCACGCATCCCCAGAACAGCAGTAGGGCTACATAAAAGGAGCCGGAGATTGGGCAGCCAGCATTCTGCTGCTGGGATTTGCATGCATGTGTGTGCGTTCACAGAGGGGGAGGACTTTATCGGGGGTAAAGATGCTGTGGGAGGTAGTGGCCACGCTCCTCTGTCTAGCGCTGCTGTGACAGAGAAGGTCACATCAGGGGGAAATAAAGACCATTGTATCAATGATCTGCATAAGAAGGTGGAAACACCTGAAACCAGTAAAAGAAGGTCCATGAAGCCAGTTCAGAATATCTCCATGCAACCAGTTAGGGAAGCTCCATGCAAATAGTTTAAGAAGCTCAGTGGAACCAGTTAAGGAAGCTCCATGGAACCAGTTCAGGAAGCTCTATGCAACCAGTTCAGGAAGCTCCATGGAACCAGTTCTGGAAGGTCCTTGGAACCAGTTCAGGAAGCTCTATGCAACCAGTTCAGGAAGCTCTATGCAACCAGTTCAGGAAGCTCCATGGAACCAGTTCAGGAAGCTCCATGGAACCAGTTCAGGAAGGTCTATGGAACCAGTTCAGGAAGGTCCATGGAACCAGTTCAGGAAGGTCCATGGAACCAGTTCAGGAAGCTCCATGGAACCAGTTCAGGAAGGTCTATGGAACCAGTTCAGGAAGGTCCATGCAGCCAGTTCAGGAAGCTCCATGGAACCAGTTATGGAAGATTAATGCAACCAGTTCAAGAAGCTCCCTGGAACCAGTTCAGGAAGGTCCTTGGAACCAGTCCAGGAAGCTCCATGGAACCAGTTATGGAAGATTAATGCAACCAGTTCAAGAAGCTCACTGGAACCAGTTCAGGAAGGTCTATGCAACCAGTTCAGGAAGGTCCATGGAACCAGTTCAAGAAGCTCCATGTAACCAGTTCAGGAAGGTCCTTGGAACCAGTTCAGGAAGCTCCATGGAACCAGTTTAGGAAGCTCCATGGAACCAGTTTAGAAAGCTCCATGGAACCAGTTATGGAAGATTAATGCAACCAGTCCAGGAAGCTCCATGAAACCAGTTCAGGAAGCTCCATGTAACCAGTTCAGGAAGCTCCATGTAACCAGTTCAGGAAGGTCCTTGGAACCAGTTCAGGAAGCTCCATGGAACCAGTTTAGGAAGCTCCATGGAACCAGTTTAGAAAGCTCCATGGAACCAGTTATGGAAGATTAATGCAACCAGTTCAGGCAGGTCCATGGAACCAGTTCAGGCAGGTCCATGGAACCAGTTCAGGAAGGTCTATGGAACCAGTTCAGGAAGGTCCATGGAACCAGTTCAGGAAGCTCCATGGAACCAGTTATGGAAGATTAATGCAACCAGTTCAGGCAGGTCCATGGAACCAGTTCAGGCAGGTCCATGGAACCAGTTCAGGAAGGTCTATGGAACCAGTTCAGGAAGGTCCATGGAACCAGTTCAGGAAGCTCCATGGAACCAGTTCAGGAAGGTCCTTGGAACCAGTTCAGGAAGCTCCATGTAACCAGTTCAAGAAGCTCCCTGGAACCAGTCCAGGAAGCTCCATGGAACCAGTTTAGGAAGCTCCATGTAACCAGTTCAGGAAGCTCCATGTAACCAGTTCAGAAAGCTCCATGCAACCAGTTCAGGAAGCTCCATGGAACCAGTTTCTGGTCTGGTTCCACCACAGGTAACCAGTCCAGCCACGTTTCTGTTGATCAGATTGACTATGATGCATTTTTACTAAAACTGGTTGTTGACTAGGTCAGAAGTGCATCATGTAAACGCAGCGTTTGGCCTTCATAGCTCTGCTTCAGGAGCTGACCCAGCCTAAAACCGCCTCAGAAATTCCTCCTTCACTCTTCCTTCACAGAATAAGACCGGTTCCAGGATGTACAGTATTTCTCCACATCTTCATGCTGTAGCTAACCAGCTCGCAGCCTTTCTAGCCTCCTGTTTACGTGAAACTAGATCATAAAGCACTAGCTTAGTCAGCGCTCAGTAACAGGTGCTAAGCTTTATTTTCAGCTTATGAAACAGGCCTGGACAGAAATGATGGTACCTTTAGAAAAGACTGAAACTAATGGGACCAAAGGGACATGTTACATCCAGGTGTTTCCACCAATCAGCATCATAGGTGCCTGTAGCCAGTCGCTATGCCTATGTACCTTATACTGTAGGGCTGCAGGTAGTCTTTGCGCTGTTTGGTGACGTGGTGTGTACCTCACTCAGCATGAGCCAGAGGAAGCCAAGGAAAGAGTCGTCTCAGGAGTTTCTAAAGAAAATTCTAGACCAAATGTTAAAAGTAAAGGGCTATAAGAGCATCTCCAAGCAGCTGGGCAGAGGTGGGTAGAGTAGCCAAAAATTATACTCAAGTAAAAGTACTGTTACAGCCACCACCATCATCCTGGTACCGAACAAGTTGTCCCCCACCTGCCACAACTGGCTCCCTCTGCAACTGGCTGCTGGACTTCCCGACGGGGAGACCACAGGCAGTTCATGTCGGCAGCAACACCTCCAGCACCATCACGCTGAACACGGGGGCCCCCCAAGGATGCGTGCTGAGCCCCCTCCTCTTCACTCTGCTGACCCACAGCTGCACCCCAACATTCAGCTCCAACGTCCTCATTAAGTTTGAAGACGACACGGCCATGGTGGGTCTTATCACCAACAGCGATGAGACAAACTACAGGAGTGAGGTGAGCCACCTGGTCACGTGGTGCAAGGACAACCATCTCCATCTGAACGTGGAGAAGACAAAGGAGACGGTGGTGGATTCAGGAGAGAGCCTGTCCAGCATGCTCCACCGATCATCAACGGTGCTGAGGTGGAGCGGGTTCCAGCACCAAGTTCCTGGGTGTCCACATCTCCCAACACCTGTCCTGGGACACCAACTCCACGGCCCTGACCAAGAAAGCCCAACAGCGACTCTACTTTCTGCGGAAACTGAGAAGAGCAAGAGCCCCGTCCCCCATCATGCACTGCTTCTACAGGGGCACCATGGAGAGCATCCTGACAGCAGCATCTCTGTGGAGAAGGGTCTATCTGCGGCTCGCAAGACAGGGGCGTGTCGTAGAGTGGGCGTGTGGTAGAGTGACGTTACTCGACGGCACGCCCACCAGGCCAATGAGAGCACGGTAAAATCTAGCCCTACCCCTGACCCTTCCCCGAAGCCTAACCAGACCCACCCACAATGCGACACGCCCACTATAGGACACACCCACTATAGGACACGCCCACTGGGTTGCAAGCCGCAGATAGATACACTTGTCTCCGTGTGGTACGGGACTCCCAGACTAACTTTCTTTTTTTTTTTTTTTTTTTTCTTTTTTTTTACTTGTCCTGTCCAGCATCGAAGCAAGCAGAATGGAAATCTGATTGCTTTATTCTGTTGAACAGTTTTGCTTTATTAAGCGGAGCTTTATGAATATAAGGCTCCACTTGATATCATGTTTATTCATTTTATTTCTTTATTTAAACATTTGTCTATTACACCATTCCATTTCATACTGCTGGGCCTGACAAGGGAGAAATGAAAGTTAACAGAGGTAATGATAGAAAGTGAAACAGAGAGAGAGGAGTAAGGAAGAGGAAGAGAGAGAGGAGAGAAAACATGAATCCACTTACACAGTTCACTGGTACATCTGTACCGCGATCCCTAAACAACCAAGGTCTCTGTTGGAAAACAAAACAAGCAATCCCCTACAGGAGGACCTGCAGGTGGCTTAAATATCCTCAGATCATACAAACACACACAAACACACGCAGAACTACGCAGAGAAGAGGTACAACCTAGTCAGCGCAATGGGAAGTAGAGAAGAGGTAACCTAGTCATCGCAATGGGAAGTAGAGAAGAGGTACAACCTAGTCATCGCAATGGGAAGTAGTGTCACAGTGTCAACATGCATAATAAAGGGTCTCCGTGGTGATAAAGTCATGCAGATGCAGCCTCGTCTCCGCAAGGAGGAGGAAGCCCGCAAGGCTCACGACCCAGGCCCCCAGCAGCCACCCAGAGGCCCAGATCCCAGCCACCCCCCCCCCCAAAGAGCGGACATGCATCCCCCCGAAGGGCGGCAAAAGGCGGCCCCAGCCGGAGCCCCCTGCAGTCTGGAGGCCCAGGCCCCAGCGGACCAAGACCAGCAGCTGCCGACCCCACCGGGCGCCGGGCGTCCCCCGGAGCGGAGACAGCGCCGGGCCCAGGGCCCAAGCGCCCAGGAGCAGCCACCCCCCCCCCGGACCCGGGCGGCCCAACCGAAACCCAGGAGGACCGGACCCCCCAGACGACGCCCCCCAGGGCAGGCCAGCCCCCACCCCAAAGTCCCTGCCCCATACACCTGACACCAGGGGCGCCACCACCTCTACCACCCCCTACTCCCCGCCACCACGCTCACACACACACTCCCCACACACCTACCCCAACACTAGGGCTGAAAGATATACCGTCACCGCCCCCACATCGAGACACAGGCACCCAAGACATCAATACCGCAAGAGCAACCACATACAGGATACAGATCCCCCCTGCGCCCGCCCCGGGCGCAGGGGGGATCTGGGGGGTCTGATAGGGGATCTGATAGTTTCTGCACGTCTCGTGGGTGTCGTTCTTCACTGCAGTCTAACGTGGACCCGCTGGTCTTTATTTCAAAGTAAAGCACATCACGGCGTTCACGTGTTCACGGTGGATCAGAGCCAATCAGAGATGAAGACTCGCCCTTTCTGTGGGCTTTTATCAGCGTTATTCTCTGAGCTCCGTTAGGAGGAAATAAACACAGAAAAGACACATTTGGAGAAAATCTTTCACCTGCACCTGCAATGTCAGGTGCATCGGTGCAACCGAGAAAAAAAGTTAGGCGCACTGAGCAAATTTTTGGTTGCATATGCGACTGAAATGGTGGCAGTCTGGAGCCCTGTGGTACGGAGTCTGCACCAGATCCTGCAGCGCACCTTGAAAGCAGCTGGGAAGATCGTCGGTGCCCCCCTCCCTCTCTGTTCGACATTTACCACTTCCGCCTCACCTGCAGAGCCACCAGGATCGCAGGTGACCCCACCCACAGTGTCTTCACCCTGCTGCCATCAGGGAGGAGGCTGCAGAGTCTCCGACCAGAACCAGAACCGGAACCAGCAGGCTCAAAGACAGCTTTTTCCACCAGGCAGTGAGGATGCTCAACTCCCTCACTGCCCTGCCCCCCCGGACCCCCACTGACTCAGTCTGCTCACAATCTCACCTACCTCAGGACTGCACACACCACTTTATCATCACCATGGCAACAGTTCAACACTGCAGAACATTGCACTAAATGGCACTACTACATGTTGCACTCTTGCATCCATCAGGACTGCTGCTCAATTTACACTGCATATGTATTGTTGCCACCGGGCGGATTCTTATTCCTACTCTTATAATTTATATTTTTATATTTTTGTTTTTATCTTATAGTTTATTGTACTTTATTGAATGCACCATGGGTCGAGAGAGATGTAATTTCATCTGTGCCGTATGTCACATGCGGCCCACTTGACAATAAATTAAAGCTGAAGTTGAAAGGTTATAGGAACTCCAAAAGGTTCCTACAGTCCGAAAGCACCTAATGTGTTCGCTTGTAAATGTTTTTAATGGGGTTTATCGCGCGGCGCTTTCTAGAGAACGTCCGGTTCAGCCAGGAAGAGCATTTCCAGAGCAGCACTGGGATAAACAGATATCTCATAATAAAGACAACAGTTAGCGTATTAATATACTATAGTACACTGTAGTATACTAGGCTAATATAATAGTAATATGAGATAAAGCCATTTTCCAAGTTTCAGCGGCAGGAAGAGACGACTTCATCAGCTAAATATAATCCTACAGTCAGCTTCACACGTTTCTCTTGGATGATCAGCTACGAAGGAGATGGATTGTGAACATTAGCAGGGAAACTTCGTCATCTCTCATCAGGGGAGGAAGGAGGCTGAAACCCGACGACATCCTATTTTTATTTAATTACGCTATTGGTGAGAGAAGACTGTGTTTGGGAACGTACAGCTAGACCAGAGAAGGTGGAAACTGGAGAGGCAGTTAATCAGATAAGAAGTGTTAGCTTTTTAGCTAACTTAAGAAAACACAATATAAGCAGCAACGACTATCTGAAATAACAGCACAAATACATTTCTGTGTTAAATGTGAGCTTAATAGCTTTCTTACTACACGGTGTCTTGATCAGACAAACATGTTAGATCTGTCTCTCTTGTCTTCTAATGATGCTGCTTCCGAGCTACCGCTGTTAGCTAAACACTTAACCTGTTAACCGTGAATAAAGTTGGTTATACAGCTTAAATTCCTTCCCCCTCTTGCTGGCAAACGTCACTGTGTGTTTCTGATAATCCGGTGGACACTGTCCACGATGATGTGCAGCAGGTCTTAAAAAAACAGTGGGTATAAAATGCAGTTTTGTCCAGATGTAATGTGGCAGTTCTGATCTTTAAGTGAAACGTCCGGTGTCTCTCATGTCTGGTGAAGCTGTGAATCCTGACCGATGGAGCAAAACTGTGTCGTAACAGCATCTTTTGTGATATTCTGCTCATTAATCTTCATTTTGACACTGAATATCTTGTTTGCTCAATAATAATTTTAAAGGATAACTTTTCTCTTTTCAACCTGGACCTTATTTCTAGGAGTTTATATGTGCATTTAATTACCAGTAAAAGTCTCTACATCACTTTGACTCCCTGGGAAGATATTACATTAAGTCGCCCTTCGGTGTACATCCAATAAAATGGCGGAGACAGGGCAGCCACTATATAAGACATTATCTGCAGTAAAACTCCTTCATTTCATCAATGCTTTAAGTAGAATGAATGAACGAATAAGTACTATTGTCCTGTGAGTTCAGAGTTTCGCAAATTGTGTTTTTGTTGTCTGGGTAGCAGCTGCTCCTCTCAGCTGTACTATGGAAGCGCTCATTGTGAACGTGCGGCCCCCGAAAGTGTGTAGAACACCGTGATAACTAACGGAAAGCTGAATATGGACTCACTGGACAATAGTACTCGTTTGTTCATCCATTCTACTGAAAGCATTGGCGAAAATCAAGGAGTTTCGCTGGAGATAATGTCTTCTTTAGTGACTGCCCCATCTCTGCCATTATATAGATGTACACCAAAGGGCAACTCAACGTGATATCTTTCAAAGGACTCAAAGTGATGCAGAAATTTTACTGGTGAGTAAATGCACGTATATGGTCCAGGTTGAAAAAAATAAAGTTATCCTTTAATACATCCAAATACCTCGTAAAGCCTTTCGTGCTCATAGTCTATTACTGATGGTGACAGACTGCCCTTTGATGGACAGAACATGTGAAACTTCAGTTTGATGCCAAATCTTATTGACGGCATTTAATGGTCAAAATATTAATAAATGTTCAAATATATTCTAATATTAATATTAAAAAACAAACGAACTTCACATTTGATTTCTGGGCAAAGTCAAAGCCCTGGCTGTGTCTCATGTCGGCCGCATATGTCACAGCGGCGCGTCAAGTACTGTCCAGTTTCTAAAAACGTCTGAAGGATCCTCCAAATCTGCACTCCGTTTGGTCGGAAATGAAGGATACAAGCGATGCATCCTTTGTGGCCTCTCCTATCCCAGAATTCATTGCACACAAAATGCTATTTTTTTCTTCCCTTGGGCAAAATTAGAATGTACACACTTTCATGTGGAGAGTAACAAGGAGTATCCTGTAATACTGTACACGGTTACATCAGGAACAAAACCACTGTAAAGTTCGAATAAACACACAAAGGGGTTTAAATAAACCTTATCAATATTCCTCCATACTGCTCGTCCAATGTAATCCAAGTGTCCTGAGTGGGTAGCGTCCAGAATTTACTGGAAACCACATCATTTAGTAGATTTTTATAGCTTAAACAGTAAGTACATGTAGCTGTCGCGAAGCGCGTCCATGAGAGTTCACAACACGACGTAAGCCGCGGCAGACGAGATTGCGCTTCCTTATTTTCTTTCTTTCTTTGTTTTAAATCAATATCCAACCTCTCTTGTGTTTGTCTGCAGCTCGTTCACTCTGAGCACAATGTAAACAGCGAATTTCTTCTTCTACGCTTACATTATTGGCAGAGTAGGTGCTGAACGCCGCGTCTACCTTAGTGTCGTGAACTCGCAGGGGCACGCTCTGCGGCAGCAACATGTAGTACTGTTAAGGCTATAAAAATATAGTTAATTATGGACGCTACCCACTCAGGACACTTGGATTACATTGGATGAGCAGTATGGAGGAATATTGACAAGTTTTTGTGGACTTTTATGGACTTTTTTGGTTTAAACTCCAGTTGCCTCCATTATATGAAAGTTTTGGGAAAACTACCCCCCACCCCGGCTGCATTTGAGATATTAAAGTGCTCCAGAGTCTTGCTCAGCATGAGGGTGAATAGAAAAAGAGCACACATCATTCTGTGGGTGTACTATCCCTTTAAGGGAAAAACATAGAACCCACAACGTAAACCTGAATTAACCAACTCCTGTCCTGTGGAAGGACTGATGGAGAGGTTGTAGCCATATTTATTTCTGCCCTATCTTACCTAACCTATCTAAAAAAAAAAAAAGTTTCAATTTCTTTCATTTATTTTGAATTCCTGACAAAGAAAAGCATTATAGGTTTGTATATTTAAGGTTGAACATTTACCAGACTGCTGTCCTTTATGTTGCAAGATGTTTCTAAGACAATGTAGCACAAGTTCATACCACTGAACTCTAAACTGTCATGAAATGACTTGATCAGATCTGCTTAACGCTCAGCAGCTTGTAGCCAAATAAAGGCAAGATCCTCCATCCTCGGAGTCTTCATGCTGGCGACATCATCTGCTTTGGCTGCACCGCTTTTATGGCCCGCGACAACTCGTGCGTCTGAGCTCATGGTCAGACTGCCACCAGTCAATCTGAGCCTGGTAGGCTCGTTCATGGTAACGCGGCAAAGTGAATAATCAGCGTGAGAAATGGCATGTGTGAGTGTGAAATCGTTCAAATGCGCGAGACTCGCGCTCATTGTGTGAGACTTGAGAGCCCTGCACAAACAGCAGTATTTAAATAAGCAATAGCTTTTGAAAGTTCAGAAGAGCATGTGGTAGACGCAAAATGAATTTCCACCTGATAGTCGTTCCAGACATATGAGCCAAATAGAAAATAGAATATGAGATAAGTATAACTATAATAAAAACAATGCAGCAGGTTTCCCTGTGGGATGTACGAAGAGGCCAGTTTATAAGGACATGGAGACGCTGTTGAGGATGGTCTGGTATTACGCACGGGGTGCACACTCTTTGATAAAATTCCAGGTGCTGGACCTGCGTAATTCCCCCCACACCCTATGCAAAACTCAGTAAAAAAAAATAGCATCAATAGTTAGTGCTACGTTTGTGCTGGTTATTTTCACTGAGTTTGGTGTGGGGTGGAGAAGACGATCGCGCAGGAGCTGATCAAAAACTAAAAGACAATAAAAAGAAATGATTCATGTCACCTTTAACTACCATGACGCTGCAGCTGCACATGTTCTGATTCATCTGTCTAGAATAACTCGTATTCAGGGCTCTCAAGTTTTCACGATTGCTTGGAGTGAGATTGAAACCGGAGAGATTAGATTAGACTCCAGAATGATTTCCAACAGCCTTGATATGTCAAATTAAAATTATGCTAATGTTCACAATAACCTGGACAGGATATTTTGCTGCCTCAGCATAAAACTAAATGTGTTGTAAGCCATTAACCCCTAAGTTATTCTGTTTCAGATAAATATAAAGCAGAACTGGAGGTTATGCCAACACATGGGCAAAATCTTCACGTCCTCTTTCTAATGTCATTTGGATTTGTTTTATTATTAAGACACTTAAAATACAAGGACTTAGTGGTGAGTATCATAATCCCCTCATGCCACCTTTGCACTCCCCCTCATCCACAACCACAGAGACCCTTAATAATAATAATAATAATAATAATAATAATAATATGTAGCATTTATAGGTGCCTTTCAGACCCTGAACACACAAAAACAAACTATAAGCAGTAGAAATTAAGAAAAAAAGTTAGAATCCACAACGTAGATCTGAATTAACCATCTCCTGTCCTGTGGAAGGACAGGGTTGATGGGGAGGTTGAAGCCATATTTATTTATAACCCCATCTTCAAAAAAAAAAAAAAAAAAAGTTTCCATTTCTTTTATTTGCTTTTAAATTCCTGACAAAGCAAAGCATTAAAGTTTTGCATATTTGAGGTTGGACACATTGTATACATTGTCATTGCACTGAAATATCTGCACTACCTCCTACATTAGGACTGCATAACGTCTACTGTCAACCCATTAGTAAATCTGTAAACTTCTTTAGTATTTAAACTTAGGTTTCGTGTTTATATTTCTAGGCTATACTTTCATATTTCATATTTTTATCCCATAGTATATTATATTTTATTACATGCACCGTGGGTTTGAGAGGACTGTAATTTCATCTGTGTTGTATGGCTAACATGGGGCACATTGGACAATAAAGTTGACTTTGACTGGACTTGGACTTTTACCAGATTGCTGTCCTTTATGTTGCATCTAAGAGGTCAGATGTTTCTAATCGTGCAGGACAAGTTCATGTCACCGTGCTGTGAACTGGCGGTAAATGACTTGATCCAATCTGCTCAACGTTCAGTAAGATCCTCCATCCTCGCAGTCTTCAGCTGGCGACCTTACCCGCTTTGGCTGCGCTGCTTTTATGGCCCCTCCACAACTGGTGCGTCTGTCTTCATGGTCAGACAGCCACCAGACATTTATTCGCGCGCTGGTTGCACCGTGTTGCGTGAGTCATGCAGTCTCACGTGCAGCTCACTAAGGCTGCATAGTTCGAAGTTCCCCCCCCCCCTGAAAATAAACGTAAGACATGTGCAAGTGAAATCCATCTCAAACCTGAAATCCTTTGGGCCTCTACTCACGTGCAGTGGTGAGTTTGAATGCAACTCTCTCTCCCCCTGCCTGTAATTCGCTCTTTAGCTTTGTTTTGTTGTGTTCGGGACGTTTCTAGGTGGAGATTTCTGTTTATATCACCAGCCAATGACAGAGCTCAGGACATGACTCTGTGTGGGAATAAGCTCATGATTGGAGCAGACGCCAGTCACTCGAGCTGTCGAAGGAAAAAAAAAAAAAGAAAAAAAAAAAGGCGGATGCACCGAAGAAAAGGTAAGAGGTTTAGATAGTGCACGTTGGAAAACCGGGACTAATATTAGTTTGGCTTTTACCTGCTTCTGAGCACTGAAGGAGTCCATGAAGCTGAATAGGCTGAAGAACGAGGCGGCCATTAGCCTGAGAGGGAGGGGCTCAGTTTGTTGTTTGCAAACAGAAACGCTGGAGGGACTTCGGACTCTACCTTTAATTAAATAATGGAAACTTGACGAGTTGCCCTCTTACCTCATGAGGAATGATTTTGACCCAATGCTGCATGTCTGTCCTGTATGTCTTCCAGCCATTTGTGCATAAGGCTGCAGTTAACACATTTCAGACGTGCTAAAATACACAAAATTTTTTGCGCCTGCTTTCCGTTGCACAGTTGATAAATCACATTACATGTGCAAATCAGAGTTTTTTTGCACTGTCTCCTCCCAATATTTTGCGCGTTCTGGCAGAAATGCCCATATTGCATATTCATCTACAGCAGACACACAAAATACACTGCCTGGTCAAAAAAAAAAAGTCGCCACCTGGATTTAACTAAGCAAATAGTTACGAGCCTCCTATTGGATAATTACATGATGGGCGATTATCTTTCAGCTGCAACAAGTTATTTAACCCCAACTGGTGCAATGAGTTGCTTCTTATTTCCTAAACAACCATGTGGAAAGACACATCCGTGGTCGTGGAAAAGATGTTAGTCTGTCTGAGAAGGGTCAAATATTGGCATCAAGAGGTGAAAACATCTAAGGAGATGCAGAAACTACTAAAACTGGGTTCAGAACAGTCCAACGCATTCTGAAAAACTGGAAGGATGGTGGACCATCGTCTTCCAGGAAGAAATGTGGCCGGAAAGGCAGATGAAGTGATGCAGCATCATGCCTAGTGCTACTGTATGAGCCTGTGGGGGCAGTGTGATGATCTGGGGTTGCTGCAGTTGCTCAGGTCCAGGTTCAGCAACAGTATGAGCTCAGATAATGAGGTCAGCTGATACCTGAATATACTGAATGACCAGGTTATTCCATCAATGGATGTTTCTTTCCTGATGGCACGGCCATATTCCAAGATGAGCGTGCCAGAATTTATCGGGCTCAGATTGTGAAAGATGGTTCAGGGATCATCAGACATCATTTTCACACATGGATTGGCCCCCACAGAGTCCAGACCTGAACCCCATTGAGAATCTTTGGGATGTGCTGTTGTCAGACTCTACAATCACCATCAACATCTTGGTGAAAAATTGATGCAACAGGATGCAAATAAATCTGGTGACATTGCAGAAGCTTCTGGAAACACAGCGAATGCTGCCGCAATCAAAGCTAAAGGCTCCAACCAAATGTTAAATGTTTGACCTTTTTTTTTGTTGGCAACTTTTTTTTTGGCCGGGCAGTGTATATAGCGGGACTTTTGCCCACAAACAATCGCAGACCTCTTTTTGCCGTTTGTAAATCAGTTCCAGCCGATTATTGCGTGTGTAATGAACATAGCGCTCGTTTTATTACTGTACGTGCAAACTTTTCGTAAATCGGGGCCTATAACAGAAGGGTCACAAACATTTCTTTACAGATCGTTTTTGCAAATATTGACAAATATTGTAAAAATTCATTTATAAAACAAAGGTAGGTATTTTATTTCATTGCGCACAAGATGGGAGGGAATAAGCAGGAAAGCTATGAGTGTAATATTTGGATATATATGTAGATTTTTAAGCGTAAATTAAGTGTTTACCGATTACATACAACAGAAAATCTCTGTGGAAAATTTTAAAATATGTGGAGAAGCTTAAAAAAAGGTTTTGCCTCAGAATTGTGTTTGTTTGACATTATTCAGGTGTTAACGTTCAGGTAACGACAAATAAATGAAAAGGAATAAAATCCAATTTACTGTAGTTTCTTCTACAAATCTTAAGGAATAAGCAGAAAGAATGTCGTTACTAGACAGCTGTGGAGTCTGCAGTTGCTAGGCAACGGGACTGGAGCACTATGAGAAATTCCGGTTGACTCGGATGTCCCATTTCATGGACATGGAGACTACGTAGGGCAATCCGTAGCCTACCAAGTCTGTGCAGCATGAGACACAGCTGATGTCAGACAGACAGACGTAGGAGACGCTGAGCATCAGAAGTCGCTGCCTTAGATTTGTGACAGAGATGTCTTTTTTTTCACTCAGAGGTTTGAAACAGCGAAGGTCTACTCTGAGGTGGAAGAAGCCCAGAAACGGGTGTTTTCTGGACACTTCTTCCTTTTCTGCGGGTTTTCCGGCTCCTCCCCGAGTGTCACATTTCCCGTCAGATATTGTGACAGCACAACTTTCCCAGCAGCCCGCATCTGGAAATATTGTGACAGTAATTGTTGTCAGTGACGGCTGATTTTCCTGCCGCCTTCCACGGCCGACGTTTCAGTCCAAAACATCTCTTCCTTTGATATCTTCTATTATCTGTCAGCAGCTTTACTTGTCAGTCCTCTCAGCTCTGGAACAACACAGCGTTTAGTTACCTGGCAACCCACACTAACAAAGAGAAGGACAGACATATGGATATAATTAAATCTTGATATCCAAGATGTGCATCACATCTTAGTGACATACGTCTAATATTGCAGCTCGGATTCTGATGAATGATTCAAGCAAAAAGACTCAACATCGTGTAAGTTGGGGAGTAAGGATACAAAAATGTCATCCCTTTAGGATGATATGAAATATGAATTAAATTCATGAGCATAAATACTTCAAAGAAATGCTGATAAAATGAGAAGGAAATATATCACTGAATAAACAGAATAAAAATCAGATATAAACTTTTAAACATGATAATAAAAAAGACAAACTCGTTTTAAATTTAAGATGAAAGAACGTGCTGATCAGGTTCCACTAATGCAGCCGTGGCATATTCATCATCATGACATCTGATTGGCTACCGTGAGCATGTGACATGGAAGCGGCACACCATGGCTGGTCCTCATATAAACCCTGATTAATGAAAAAAATTGCAGGTTTTGCAGTGACACGGCGCAATTGGGACATCAAAATGGTGCCGAATCCACCAACTTAGGGGTGGGTGATACGAAAATATTTTATGAGCAGTTTATGGTACTTTTTCACTAATAACGATGCGTTTTTGCCCCTTAAAAGAAAATCACGATTGTGCAGTTAGCATTTGTAAATTTTGTAAATCCATTATCACTTCACGAGATCTATGATTTGAGGGGGACTAAAGAAAGCCAAGGTCCTAGCATAGCAGCACCGCATTTAGTCTATGTCAGAGTTTGTTAATGTTAATTAGCCATGTTAGACTGTTTATATTGCCAATTTTGCAATCATTTTGCAAAATTTGCAATAATTTGACACAATTTTTGGACTGCGCCACAATACCAATTTTTAGGGCTCCCCCACCTGTCAAATCCTACTTTAACCACTGGATAAGAGTAAACATTTAGAACAGAGGTACTAGAAAGAAATACTTTTAAAACAATAATAAATGATATTGATGAGTAAACTAAACAAAAAATATGGATAAAAACTTATCAAATAACTTAAGTACAGGTTAAGACTATTTACATTTATTCAGTGAAAATTGTTCAAATATAAAATGCAATAGTAATATTATAAATTTTAATAATGTTAATACCTGAAATAAGTATTGAAAGACACAAACATATCATCACTTAAGTAGCAGTTTTTTGTAGGTCCTATGTGAAGAGTAGATTGTGGCTCCACATATGTGTAAGAGTAAAGTGGTCCACATATGTGAAGAAGTAGATTGATAGGCTCCACATATGTGTAAGAAGTAAATTGATAGGCTCACATATGTGAAGAGTAGATTGATAGGTCACATATGATATAGGCAGATTGATAGGCTCCACATAGTGACAAGAAGTAGATTGATAGGCTACCACATAGTGATAAGAAGTAAATTGGGCTACCAATATGTGATAAGAAGTAGAATGATAGGCTCCACCATCATGTGATATAGAAGCTAGAATCTGATAGGCTACCACCATCATGTGATATAGAAGCTAGAATCTGATAGGCTACCACCATCATGTGATAAGAAGCTGGAATGTGATAGGCTACCACCATCATGTGATACAGAAGCTAGAATCTGATAGGCTACCGCCATCATGTGATACAGAAGCTAGGATCTGATAGGCTACCACATCATGTGATACAGAAGCTAGGATCTGATAGGCTACCACCATCATGTGATACAGAAGCTAGATCTGATAGGCTACCACCATCATGTGATACAGAAGCTGGAATGTGATAGGCTACCACCATCATGTGATACAGAAGCTAGAATCTGATAGGCTACCGCCATCATGTGATACAGAAGCTAGAATCTGATAGGCTACCACCATCATGTGACACAGAAGCTAGAACCTGATAGGCTACCACCATCATGTGATACAGAAGCTAAAATCTGATAGGCTACCACCATCATGTGATACAGAAGCTAGAATCTGATAGGCTACCACCATCATGTGATATAGAAGCTAGAATCTGATAGGCTACCACCATCATGTGATATAGAAGCTAGAATCTGATAGGCTACCACCATCATGTGATACAGAAGCTGGAATGTGATAGGCTACCACCATCATGTGATACAGAAGCTAGAATCTGATAGGCTACCGCCATCATGTGATACAGAAGCTAGAATCTGATAGGCTACCACCATCATGTGATACAGAAGCTAGGATCTGATAGGCTACCACCATCATGTGATACAGAAGCTAGAATCTGATAGGCTACCACCATCATGTGATACAGAAGCTGGAATGTGATAGGCTACCACCATCATGTGATACAGAAGCTAGAATCTGATAGGCTACCGCCATCATGTGATACAGAAGCTAGAATCTGATAGGCTACCACCATCATGTGATACAGAAGCTAGGATCTGATAGGCTACCGCCATCATGTGATACAGAAGCTAGAATCTGATAGGCTACCGCCATCATGTGATACAGAAGCTAGAATCTGATAGGCTACCACCATCATGTGATACAGAAGCTAGGATCTGATAGGCTACCACCATCATGTGATACAGAAGCTAAGGATCTGATAGGCTACCACCATCATGTGATACAGAAGCTAGAATCTGATAGGCTACCACCATCATGTGACACAGAAGCTAGAATCTGATAGGCTACCACCATCATGTGACACAGAAGCTAGAATCTGATAGGCTACCACCATCATGTGACACAGAAGCTAAAATCTGATAGGCTACCACCATCATGTGATACAGAAGCTAGAATCTGATAGGCTACCACCATCATGTGATACAGAAGCTAGAATCTGATAGGCTACCACCATCATGTGATACAGAAGCTAGAATCTGATAGGCTACCACCATCATGTGATACAGAAGCTGGAATCTGATAGGCTACCACCATCATGCGACACAGAAGCTAGAATCTGATAGGCTACCACCATCATGTGATACAGAAGCTAGAATCTGATAGGCTACCACCATCATGTGATACAGAAGCTAGGATCTGATAGGCTACCACCATCATGTGATACAGAACCTAGGATCTGATAGGCTACCACCATCATGTGATACAGAAGCTGGAATCGGGCTGCTTTCATCATTTCATTGCCTAAAACTCTCAGAAGTGGAAACAAGCTGCATGGTGTGTATCTGCACAGTGGTATCGTGATACTCAAAAATCGATGAATCCCATTTTTTGTCTGGCTGGTATAGAAGTATCGACTCCAGGGTATCGATGTGTCCACCCCTAGTTTACCTGGCAGGTATCGGTGTATTACTACGCTCACCCCTCGTACGAGTCCATGTCAGCTTTGCTTTCTTTTCTTTAGCTTTCCTTTGCTGGAGAATGTGATGGTTTCAGGCTCTGGGCTGAAATTAGCTCAATGATAATATTTAGCTTGGAAATGTTTAAGATAAAATAATCAGCACCCTCTGTTAGATAAAAAAAAAACCTTCTGGAACCAAACTCTGGCATCCAACCATCAGCAAACAGCCTGGAGTATTTCACGCAGTAAAAGTGCATCCTGTGGCAGATGAAGACAAGCAGAGGGCTGTATGGATCCAGCTGTGAAGCGTGCCATGCGTACCTCAGGGAAAGCTAGGAGGTTGTACAGTTATCTCCCAGGGTGTAACTCTCAACTATACAACCTACTACCTCAACCTGGGAGCAAGCAGACCTGGACACCAGGGCTTCATGGTTAAAAGGTCTGGAACGGAGGAGGAAGTCGTGTCAGATGTTAAACGTTAAAGTGTTGTGACATCATTCTACTCCAGCCGGTCCCTGCTGTGGAAACTCTGTATCTGGGATACAGTCTCTGTACACACAGTAAACATTCACCCCCCCAAACTTCTCACCAGACCCCAAACACAGCATCCTCGCTTCTCAGACTACAGAATCTTCTCCCTGTTAAAACTCTTTCTTTAAATTATTGATGTTTTTTCATGAAAATGCTAATCAGTAACATCTTGTCTGCGTTCGTATTCCAGGAAGGAACACAGTAACTCAGTCACCACCTTCATGTTTTTCCTTCTACACGCGTGACCTCAGTTGCTCTTGGTTCAGGCATCAGCTCATGTACGACACCACGTACGCCCAAGCTAACGGAGGAGTGATGGCGTTCATGGCAGATGTCGATTCGCCTCACTCGTGATGGCGGTCCTGTCCAAGGATCCAGCTCTTCTGGCTCCCTCAGGGTTCTTCATGTAACATCATCTGGAGCTACTATTTTAGATCGGAGTAGAAATTATGAATGGTTTGTGGCAAACCATTTTTCATGCTGTGATTTTTGCGCACGTTTGTCATGTTTGTGAATAACAATTCAACCTTTCAACTTTCAAGGATCCTATACATTGCATTGGTTGTTGGGCAAGGTGGCGTGGTGACGTGCTGGAGATCACGATCATTTACATTCACTAAAAGATAAAAAAAGAGGTAGTGCTGTAGACGGAGGTGGTTCGTGCAGCTTCTTCTCATTTGCTTGTCCCACTTATCTAATGCTCAACACTTCCCCCGTTTTTTCCGCTTGTACTTTGTTTCATGCATAAGGCCATGCACCCGTAAGCTCTCTAAAAACAGACCAAATTATGCAATAAAGGACATGGGAGACGGACAGAAGTCTCCATATCTGTTTTAAACTTAAAGCATAAATGGGCCTTAATGCTAACATGCATATCTTCTTATTTTCGAATGAGTTTCAGGCATCAGTAGGAAGCTAGAATAGGTCTGAGAATGTGTTACTAGACGTTCATCCCAACAGGGAATGTTCAGGTAGTCCATGAGGTAAACCTAGCCCCTGCTGTAAAGCTGTTTATGTTTATTTCTGCTGTAAACATGTTTTATTTCTGCTGTAAACATGATTATTTCTGCTGTTAATGTATATAATCAGTAGGCTAAACATGTTTATTTCTGCAGTAAACGTTTATTTCTGCTGTCAACATGTTTATTTCTGCTGTTAATGTATATAATCAGTAAACATGTTTATTTCTGCTGTAAACATGTTTTATTTCTGCTGTAAACATGTTTATTTCTGATGTAAATGTTTATTTCTGCTGTGAATGTATATAATCTGTAAACATGTTTATTTCTGCTGTAAATGTGTTTGATTTTTGCTGTTAACATGTTTATTTTGCTGTAAACATGTTTATTTGTGATGTTAATATGTTTATTTACACTGTAAACACATTTATTTCTGCTATAAACATGTTTATTTCTGCTGTATACGTGTTTATTTCTGCTGTAAACGTTTATTTCTGTAGTAAACATGTCTATATCTGCAGTAAACATGTCTATTTCTGCTGTAAACGTTTATTTCTGCTTGTAAACGTGTTTATTTCTGCTGTAAATGTTTATTTCTGTAGTAAACATGTTAATTTCTGGTGTAAATGTTTATTTCTGCAGTAAACATGTTAATTTCTGGTGTAAATGTTGATTTCTGCAGTAAACATGTTTATTTCTGCTGTAAACGTGTTTATTTCTGCTGTTAATGTATCTAACCTTGAAACATGTTTATTTCTGCTATAAATGTTTATTTCAGCAGTAAACATGTTTATTTCTGCTATAAACATGTTTATTCGTGCTGTAAATACATTTACTGTATTTCTGCTCACACACACACCTTGCTGGTTGACAGGGCAGCAAGTCAAGCTTTAAAATCACAAACACTGTCTGGTCAAAATACTACAAATAATAGTAAGATCTGCCGTTGTACTACATTACAGTCAGACCTCTTCATCCCCATCTTCATTAAAAACAAAACTTCTAACAGACCTTCCACAGTAAATGAAGAATGTCTCCACAATGATCAGGTTCATCTTCGTGTCATTTATAGGGCCTGTAAACAAATGTATTCCCAGAGTCAAAATGTGTCCATTACTATGCCTGAATAAATGACAGTAAAACAGAGGAACATGACATTTCCTCTCTCATATGTGTGTGACAGTTTATGGTCCTGTCACTATGCCTCCGATAGCTCATGCGCCCTGGATTGACAAGGGATGTCCCTTTGGCTGAATGGTTGGCAGGCATGACTTTCACCTGGGAGTCTGGGGATCAAATCCCACCCAGGCCCTCTGTTGCATACCTTGCCACACTTGTCTGACAGATGCTAACATTGATGCTAACATACCTTAATTGTCCATACAGCACATTCTTCAGTCCAACCTCCAAGCTTTGAACGAAGATTGTGACAAAATGAAAGTTGTCACATCCTGGATTTGTTCTTAGTTAAAAGGACTTGAGGCAAGATTAAGAAATGCGACTGGCGCTGCAGGTAACTGCAGCCACGAGCCAAGCCGTCACGGGAGCACAAACTGAAGCTATAACGTTGTTTACTACGCTGATAAAGTCTTTTTCTTCCTAGTTCCACTTTTTAGTGTCTTTCAGTTGATCTGGATCGTTTGCTGACGGCAGAAGAATCCATAACTATCCCTTACAGTGAATTTACCGTGAACGTCCCCTTCCTGGATCAAATGACATAATAATTTACCTTGAGTGGGAAAAATCTATTTTTCATTCATTTATTCACGAGTCACATTCAGGATGGATTTCGTTCCATTTCTGGTCTTCCTAAAACCATCAGTTCAATAGGCTGAACACAGATTTGTTCCCTCAATCAGAGGAATATCAGGAATTATAAATGTCCAAGTCATCTAAGCCTCTTAGATCCACCTGCTGAATGTGATTAATATTTACGACAAAAGTTGAATTTTCATATAATAATTAGTTTTATTGAGAGATGGGGGTTATGTCCTGACATATCGACCCTTCTTTCAGCAATAGCGCCCATAATGAAGTGCTAAATTAACCCGAGCTACGTAGCTGCGAGGAATGTGCAGTTTCACAAAAAAATGGATGCGTCTTGATGTCAAACATGTTGAATCAATTTCTATTCATAAATATCCATAAATCCATTTTTATAAATAATTAAATGAAAAAAAACAGCTGCAAATTGTGGCAGTAACGTCGAAGTTTCGCATCCCGCCTGGACATGCAGCTGTTCAGCCGGGAGCTGATGATGAAAGCTGGTAAGTTATGTTTTTCTTGAAAATCCACCAATTTTTTTTCCCTCCACCGAGGAGGTAATGTTTTTGGTAGCGTTGGTTTGTCCATCCGTCCGTTTGTCTGTCAGCAACTTTACAGAAAAAGTTGTGGACGGATTGACCTGAAATCTTCACCAGCCGTGTGTCTCAGCTTAAGGATGAACCCATTAAATGTTGGTGCTGATCCGGATCAGCTTCTGGATCCAGGAACGTTTTGAAGGATTCTTTATCATTGTGAGGTCGGCCATGTTGGAAAGGCTGTTGATGAGGCATCAGTGCCCCCTTGTGGCAGAAGTGTGCAGCTGCTACCCAGCACATGATGTCAGGATGCAGGAATGAAACTTAGGAGCAGCAGTGAGAACGAGGACAGAAGACTGTTGGACAGACTTCTAGCAGGTGAAGATGGTGAACTGTGTGCGTCTGTGAAGAACTGGAAGTAACTAGTTGTATTTCCGCCTGAACAGGATGTTTATTTAGCCTTTAATGTTATTTAGCTGATTTACTTATTCAGAAGTTTCCTCCATTCACCATGTGCCTTTTTATGCTATTAAGCTAGCTGACCTGCTACATGTCAGTTACTGGAACTGTTTGCCTTGAACACATATGCATGTTTAGTCCTAACTGGAAGGGATTTATTAGTAATAATTAATACCTTGAATGTGTTTATTTGCTGAACAAATGTTCCTCGTGGCTTCTTTGTATTTTTGTGTTTATAGACCACACTCACTTCCATCCAGCATTCACCTGAACTACCTGGAATTCCACCTGGAAGCCTGTCGTTTGTTGCATTACTGTGCTGTTGTTATTAAGAGTGACCAGTAAAGACAGTTAACTGGGTCCTGTGTGTTCTGACCGACACCCCATGGTGAACATCAAACCTCCTTACCAACGCCTAAACAGTCTAACATGAACACCACCCTGATAGGACACATTTCTGAAATTGTTCCATATAACTCCATAGATGGTTTCCCGTTTACAAACATTGGCAGTTGCTAGGCAACCAGGGGGCAAAAAATCCTCTTTGTACTGCAGTGTACGGCCAAACACTCATATCATTTATAAAAATGTAAAGTAACCTGACAAAAACAGAGATCGTTGTGTTTTAAATTATATTAAATAAATTCATATTTTGATGACGAAAAAATAAACACTGATGCAGCTTTGCTGTGTTATATTTCTATCACCATTACACTAACTTCATTTGAAATTTGCCTGAAAAACCTGAGTTAGAAAGCGGCTTAAACTTTCGTTTAGACTCTTTGTTCAAACCAAAATGTTCCCCAACAGTCTGCAGCAGGTTCAGCTCCGTGTCGTCTTCACCTCCATACAGGAGCAACTTTCACTAGTCTGGACTAAACCGGGCAAAGACGACATCATCACTACGTTTGGAAAGGAGCTGATTCCAGCTGTTAGGGACTCACCTGCATTGCTGTCGGTGAGTCTCGCTGCTTGTGGAACGTTCTGCTTTATTGTGGATGAAATCCTGGTAGACAGTAAACAGACTAGCTAACTGCTAACAAGCTAACGGTAGAAACTCAAACGCCATCTGATTTAAGACCCCCATACTTCCTATTAAATCTCCGGGATGCGTTGTTATGCCGCATGAATGTCTGTAAACGGCTCCACAATCAGTTTATTCTTCTTTTTATTTTGCGTGTGTGAGCAGAGGACGGCTGTCACACACAGCTACAGTGTTGGGATGCAGCCGTGAACTGATCAATGACTGGTCGCGGCCGTGATACTGGTATTGTTCCAGTACCAGTCTCCCCACGACAACATGGGAATCATTTCTGCCACCGCGATGGTTTAATCTGACATGGTGACCATGGTGAAAGACTAAATAAATCATGGATCTGAACCTGCAGAAGTTATCAGAGGGTTTCTGAAGACAGTCACTCCTACTGTCCTGTTGTCACCATGGTAACGGTTTACATGCAGTAACGTTTGGATTTTTGTAACCAAACAAATACCAGGACTCAAACATTATATTTCCCGTCACTTTCACATCATATGACCTCATCTGCATTACAAGTCGAGTTTTGCTTGTAAACACGTTTTCTCATAGTTCTTAAAGCTTTTCCGTGGTTTTCTTGCCCCCTGGTTGCGCGCACATCCTATCTGTGACGTTGCTCTGAAACCATCTATACAAATGGCCCAAATGCTTGGTAAAACATTACAAGAAAGGATCTCAATGAGTTCGAGAATGTTTCCAAAGTTGATCCGGCTCAGGGGAAAACTCCGGATATGATTTTCCAAAACACACAAAAATAAGGGAGTGGAACCGCTTGGTGGAGGTCTGCGCTCTCCGGGGGCTTTTCTAGTTAATACCATTTTAGACTTTTTTTCTCTTTTATTTAAAGTTGAAACTGAATGGCCACGCAGCCAGACAGAAACATGAAAAGGGAAAAATGATGCCTCCAGTCGTAAGATAGCCATGTGATTATCATTTCTTTATTAAATCATAGCACCCTGAATTGAAATCGAATTGAATCGTGAAGTGTTGAAGATTACACACCCCGACTAGCCGCCATTTATCTTCTTTGTACAAAAACATGATGACCAAACACGAGGAGATCCATGTTTGGGCCACGCATGTTAAACTGTCAACGGCAGGTGTTCCAGTTACACGGTTGCAGGCTAAAAAAACACTTGGTAATTTATCAGTAATACGCAGTAAAATGACGCGATTACCGAGGGAGCTGTTCTTAGCCATTAGTCATAGATGACTTCAGGCCTCCATCTGTCGTGGGCGTCCACATAGAAAAGACCCACCCTGCTCTCTTTTGATTGGCTAATGTAAAGGCCCTGTCTAGATTGATCGGTTGAGAACAACCTCCGTTTAAAACCTCGAAGGAAACTGGATTGAAAAGTAATGGAACCACAATAAAACATGTAGATTTTTCCCTTTTCCGCTGTCATTTTTCCAGGTGAAGGGAACCCATCATAGTGACGGAAAAATCCCCGATTTCCAACCTTGAAACTCTGCATGGGCTCTTTCCACGTAACTCCTGAGTTTAAGGATTCACCCTCTCAAAAACGAAAAAAAAGACTGCAAGAATGATAAATGGACTGTACTTATAGCCCTTTTCTAGTCATACTGACCACTCAAAGCACTTTACACTGCAAGTCGCATTCACCCAGTCACACCCTGGTAGGCACATCGGGAGGCAACGTGGGGTTTAGTGTCCTGCCCAAGGACACTTCAGCATGTGGTCTGTGGAAGCCTGGAATCGATCCCCAACCCTCCAGTTAGAAAGACAACTGCTCTTCCAACCTGCAGCCGCCCAGAAGATGAGTGGCGACATACGGCTGATAGCAGAGGAGGAAATGTCCAGTTCAACATACAGAAGTAGCCGGTGCTAGCCCGAATTCCAGCCGCCATGACTCAGCTAACAAACGTTGCTAAGCAACAAATGCCCCAACTGTGGGGAACTATTTTATTCTGAGCGTAAAACATCAGAAAGTTATTTGGCCCTCACAAAATAAAAGACTTTAATGTGAATTTTATTTTTTGCAAGTAGCTGTATGATTCGCGTCGGAGTCTGCATTCGCCCTGTCGCTCAGTATTTCCCGAAAATGACTCATGTAGGGGCTAAACGGTAGCATGGCGGTTAGCACCGCAGCCTCACAGCAAGAAAGTTGCAAGTTCAATTCCCAGCTGGGGAGGAGATTTGAACAATTTCAACAGTTCCTTCCTGCGTGGAGGTGCAGGTTCTCTCCAGGTACTCCAGCTTCCTCCCACCATCCAAAGACATGGGTCATTTCTCAATTCCTCGTTTGCGTACTACGTACTCGTGTACTTGTGGAGTTCGACTGGAAGTCACACAGACTCCTACCTACTTGACAGGGCTGCCTGTCATCATGAAAACATTATTATTCTACAGCTGTTTTTTATTTATTGTTGTGGAGATGTACTAAAACAAATAAAAATAATTAAAATAACTACTCCATAACAATTATAGCGTACTAAGTGGATGGTTTTTTTTGTTTTTTTTTCCCCCAACGTGTAAATTATATATATTTCCAATACATAAGCACATTATTGCAAACAGGCAATCAGCTCATAATTATATGATCAAAAACAGCTGTGAGAGGAAAGCAGGAGGAAGAGGAGGAGGAGGAAGAGCTGCAGATAAAAAGGCAAGAACAGGAAAGAAATGATCGCTCAGGTTCGGCTGTTGGAGGCGGAGTAGGAGGCTGCCAAACGCTGCGCGTGTGCAGGTGCATGCTGGGATTTATATCTGGCCAAGTACGCACGAGTCTCCTCTGATGCATGCTGGGTAAAATGGGCGGGGGAAGTTTTCATCCGGGGATTTCCAGTAAACTTGCTGAGAAGCGAACTTTTTAATGGAACATGACCTGGACCGCCAGTGATGACGTTTCACGAGTCCACGAGCGCGCAAGTACGCACAAGTACAAGTACGCGGATTGAGAAACGGCCATGATGTTTGGTTCATTGGTCTGTGTTGGTCCTGCGACAGACTGGCGACCTGTCCAGGTACCTGATGATAGCTGGGATAGACTCCAGCAACCCCCCCTGACCCTGAACTGGATAAGCGGTACAGAAAATGACTGACTGACTTGCATTCCATACATTATCCCATATATGTATGTATATATATATATAACATATATATATATATACATTATATATATATATATATATATATATATATATATAACATATATATATATATATAAATATATATATATACACACACACACACACACATGTACAGTCTCCCCCTCCCATTAAAGATAGAAAAAATCAGCTGTCACTGAAATAAGTTCAAATTGACAAAAATGCTAATAAATAAAAATTCTATGAAAATCATGACATTGATTCTGAATTGTGTTTCAACAGAAATATTAAGAACAAACAAAAAATAAAACAAGTAAACAAGCATAATGGGGCTTCTGAGCAACACTTTGAGACAATCAGGTGTTTTCTGTAACGTCCTATCAGACGTCTGCACCTGTTGACAGGTATGTTGGTCCACTGTTCATGAGCGAGGCGCTGTAATTGGTCGGGACAATTTAGTTGGTTTATTGTTATTATTAAAAATTAATATTATTATTATTATTACTACTATTATTGTTATTATTATTAATTCCAACTACAATTCAAAAATAATATTATTTAACTAAATTATATTTTTTGAAATCGTTTATTTTCATGGGAGGGTATGAGGATGACTACATATACAGTATCCCTATACAGTCATCATCAAAATAATTCATACCATCCTATTAAAGAAAAGGCTGAATTCACAATAGTAATTCAAATAACAAGGAAAAAAAAGGAACAATGAACATAAATGTCTTAATTATAATTTAGTGAAATAAAACCAGGTCAGTCCACATAAGAGGAGAAAAAAAAGACAGACATAATTACTTACTATGGAAATCAGGTGTTCAGTTTCACCTGCTGCTAAAAGTACAGACCCTAATGTTTGATAAACAATACGGAAGTGTAGTTTAGATTTATTTATAAAGGTGATCTATGGCATCTGAGTTCATGGATTAGCTGGATCTCATCCACCAATATCTTCTTACAGACCTTAAATCTCCTTGTAGTATTTTTTTTTCTTTCTGATTCGTGAATGTGTTTGTAGATTGTAAGAAATGTTAGATCCACTTAGATTGGTGATTTCTAATCTGTAAATTGAAAGGACGGACCAGTCGGATCTAATTTGCAGGTTAATGGCTGAAAATTCCCAGAAAAAGGTCATGAGACTGATGGACGGCGTGCTGGCGGACACAGACGGCGAGACAGAGACGAGGGAAAATGGCAAACATATAATCCCGGAAGCACGAACGGAAATCAGGGATAATAATAAAGCAGTGCAGGGAAACGTGATTGTAAGGTGATCAATAAATACGTGAGAAAAAAGCAGATTTATATACAAACAAGTCATTAATGCTCGTGATGCAGGTGTGTCTGGCCATTGTTGCCATGGTTTCCAAGGTCAGGCACACCTGGATTAAAATGACCATGACTGTATATATATATATATATATGTAAATGTAGCCTATATAAAGTTTTAACAGACAAAATAGCATTTGATTATTTTATTAAATACTATGTTTAACATCAGTTGCAGACCTAGTTTTTTCACATATCAATAAAGGGATTTTGTTCACCACAAATGTTTGACAACATGTAAAAATCAGTTGTCTAGACATGACATTTTCCCAAAGCAGCTGCCATTATTTTAATGGTCTTTACAGTTAAATCATTGAAGCGAAATGGACTGTAGATGGAGAAATCAGTCAGTTTTGGCTAACCTGGACATAAATGCTGGTGCTGATGCAGCAGATGCTAAAATATGTCGGTGTGCTACATCTACCTTCTCAGTCAAGCTCCCAACGAGCCCCACAAGATGGAGAAAAAGGAAAAAGGAAACCACTGAACAATTTTTCTAGACAAAATATCTCATCACACATAAAATAAGAGAAAATCACCTAAAGAGAAACATTTCAGTGAGTTATAGGAGCTTGTTTTAAGGCGATGCATCTTATTTAGGAAATCTTATCCAGAAAATTTTGCATGTCCCATTGGCAGATAATTTTTTTTTTGCTTATTATAAGCAAAAAAAAAAAAAAAAAAAATCTTGGCCACTCTTAAAATAAGTAAAAAAAATTTTTTTTATTTTTGCTTGTAATAAGCAAATTATTCTGCCAATGGAACAAGCTAAATTTTCTTGATAAGATTTCTTGAAATAAGATGCATCGCCTTAAAACAAGATCTTATATATTACTGAACTGTTACTCTTTAAGAAATTTTGACTTTTTTTTGAGTGTGATGAGATACTTTGACCAGAAAAAAGAAAAATATACTCGGTGAGATTTGAGTTTTTTACAGTGCAGGCAACCGGAAAACTTTCAGACGTACAAACAAACAAAAATTCATCCTCCAGTTCTCAAGCGGTGACGTAAAGATCAACATTAAAACAACAAATATTCAAACAATTTTCAACTTGAGAAGGACCGATGAAGGTAAAAGGACATAGATTTTTTATTTTTTAAAATAATATACAGCTGGCAATTTACAATACTTGATTTTTTTCTTTTTAAAAGTCTCATTTATTTTTTTTTCCCCATGAAGTAATTTTAATCTTTTTTTTTTTCAAACAGCAAAAGCAAGTAATAATTAGTATTTCCTTTTAATTAAAAGACAGAAATGCTTAAAGTGGCTAATTTAAGCCGTCAGTGTGTGGGCAGTAATTTCTGTCATTTTATTACAAGTATTGGGATAATAAAACCTTTTAAAGTGTCATTTAAAGACATTTTCTACTGGACGAATGTTCTTTATTAGTATGTGTGAAGCCATTTTGCAGCTAACTGACTGAAAAAGCTTTTGGAAATGCACAGAAAACAGCCCAAATTCCACCTTCATTCACTCCATCAAACCTTTAACCTGCAACACTTTG
Organism: Atherinomorus stipes; assembly: GCA_023101725.1. Classification (NCBI taxonomy): domain Eukaryota; kingdom Metazoa; phylum Chordata; class Actinopteri; order Atheriniformes; family Atherinidae; genus Atherinomorus; species Atherinomorus stipes. The sequence continues at coordinate 138,101 of JALJCO010004441.1, forward strand.
TGGTGATGAAATGTGTCCACCATCGATAACTCAGTGCGTTTTTTCTTTCCCAGCTCTGGGAAAGGATCTGCGTTGAAGCAGTTCTGGCTCAGTCCTGCTGGGTGAGGAGGAAAGGGTTAACGCTGAACGGGCCGGGCTGCGTTCGGGCCGCTGGAGCTGCACAGACTCAGACCTGTAGACGCAAGCTTGTGGTGTCGGGTAACACAAGTTCGGATCTACGGGTTCGGGGCTGCGAGCGGAGGAACGAGCGCCGTAGGAGGAGCTGCTTCTCTGTCCCTGTTGCTCATTAGTGTGTTTAAGTTCGAGTTTGCTGGTTAACACACACACACACACACACACACACACACACACACACACACATCACTTTCTTTCTTTTAAAGCTTTGCAGGGAAGAAAAGGTCACAACTGATGAGTTTCTGTGGAAACCAGACTCATTTCCAGTCGTCCTCAGACTGATTCAGACCCTCCGATTAAAGAAGGAAAAAATCAGCTGTCAGTGAAATAAGTTGAAATTGGCAAAAGTAATAATACATAAATAAAATTTCTATGAAATTTATGGCATTGATTTTGAATTGTGGTTTGAAATAAATATCAAAAACAAACACACAATAAATAAAACAAGCAAAAAAGCGTGATGGGGCTCCGAAGCTAAAATGATGCTGAGACAATCACTGCAATCAGGTGTTTTCTCTAACGTCCAATCAGACGTCTGCACCTGCTGACAGGTATTATTTCCAACCACAATTCCAAAAGCAATATTTTATTCCACTAAATTATAATTTTTGAATTTTTTGTTTATTATTATTTTCTTTAGTTTCGTCTTTTCTTTAATTGGAGGGTATGAATAATTTTTTAAGGACGACTGCACGTAAACTTTTGCTTTATTCCACACGTGAGAGCAGCGCTGCATCATAAGCACATGTCCCGCTTGTCTCACGCTTGGACACTCTCCAGGAAGGAGACAAAAACACAGAAAGAAAACTTGTATTTCTGATGACATGAAAAAGTCCAGATGTCTCTGCTAAAGTCTCCACGTTTGTTTCGGTTTATGATGTAATCAGAAACCCAGCGTGAGATCATGTTGGCTCTCTTCTGGAATTTTATTAACCTGGTTGCACAATCATCCAGTTGGATTTAATATTCCTTCTTTAATTTCTAATGAACGCATTTTTCATGCAGAAAATCTTCAAAGAAATAGAAGTAAAATCCAGACTAAAACCTTTTTGATGTTATTTTCTAATAAATACAAACATGTTCAGCAAATTCTACTTTAGTGAAACTTGGAAAACTCAGAAAAAACCAGAAAAGTTTCTCCAGTTTCCCTCTCTTCTCTCCTCCGTCTGAATTTAAATGAGACGTCCTACTCTGAAGCTGCTTCAACTATGTCTGAAAGACACCTTGAGACTGGTCAAACAAAGGGGACAGCGGGGTCCGCGCCCCCCCCCCCCGGCCCACTCTGCCACCGCTGCACCAGCATGTGCACGTTCATGCCAAATACCCACAAACAAAACGGAGACGGGCTGCAGGCCGCCACCTGCGTCGCTCCGCGCCGAGCGGCCGAAGCAGCGCCGCCACTTCCACAATCTACCCAGCAACAGAGCGAGGAGGAGGAGGAGGGAGGGGGGTCAGTGGAGGTGAGGAAGAGGCTCATCTCACACAGCGTAAACAGATAGCCGCGGCTAGCCAACAGGTAGCACGAGAGAAAAGCAGCATCAATAACAACACTGCAAAGTGTCAACATGACGGCGACGACTCACCAACGTGGCTTCATGTTTACTTTCCCAGCGCTGCTTCCCGCGACTCCGCGGGGCCTACGCCGCCTCGGCCGGCGCGGCCCCACGAAGAAAAGCCAGAAAACCACCCGAGAGCCGGAGGACGGGTCAGAGAGGTGCTGACACCGGAGAGAAAAGCCGGAGAAGAGGAGGCAACAACACAAAAACACTTTTCCTCAGATGTTCCAGGTTCAGCAGGAATATTAGCCACTAAAATCAGAGCAGGGATATCCTCAGCCGCCTAAATCTACACGCAACATCTGTTTGTAAGACGGCCAAGATCCCAGCCTGAAAACAAGCTGCGAATTAACACGACAGCTCGATTCTCTCCTCAGCTAACTCTGCTAACTCCCAACGAGGCAGAGGAGAAGAGAAAGGGGAGTGTGGAGACTCATCGAAGGGAAAACGCAGCCATGAAGCCGTCCTCCTGTCACCCCTGAACCTCTCCCCTTCCCTCCCCCTCCTCCTCCCTCCTCCTCCTCCTCGTCTTCCACCCTCTTCACTCCAACACAACAGGGACAGTCGAGTCCAGGTAAAGCTCGTTTCTCTCCTTAGAAAGCCCAACAAAAACATGTGCACTCTTCGTATCCTCGCCTCACACACAGCCAGAAGCAGACCGGCACGATCGTGCTCACACACTCATAGAAGCACTAACAACAGTGCACACACACACACACACACACAAACACACACATGCATTTCTTGGAAAGCTTCCCTGCACCAGAAACAAATACCAATCTTTAGTTAGCCTCAGCTGTGAATAGAAAAGAAGGAGTGATTTGGGGAGTTGGCTCTGGTTTCCACGGCTCAGATACGGAGCATGTCTCCGTGTGCTGCCTTCACAGCCCGGGAAGCTCCAAACTGTTCCGGATCACAATGCAGCACAGATCTGGGCCCGTTCCGGACCACCTCTTCAACCTTACCCTGCTGCAGCGCACCGGGCTATCGCTCATTCATTTGAGTCGGGCGTGTTGGAGCAGGGACACATTGAAAACCCTCTGAACAAACAAAGGCCCAAAGGGCTCAGAGTTAGCGATCCCTGCTAAGATGATCAGGATGATGGCTGACATTTAAGCCACCTTTCCACCGGCGGGTCTGGGTCGGGTCGGTACGGATCAGTCCATGTTTTTTTTGCGTCTCCACAGATAAAAACTGGGACGGGTACCCGTATGTCCGACACAACCCAGCCTACTTTTTTGGTACCCTTCGGTACCTTCTGGACCAAAGAGGTGGAGCTGATTCACAGCAATCCGTCGTTCGTTGAAACATCCGTGTTTGGGAACGACAGCAACTCAGCCATGAATTGGCTATCCACTAGCCACAGTGGGTGGCCTAGTGGTAGCGTCGTGGGCTTTGGCACGGAGGACCCGGGTTCGAGTCCCCAACATGACTCCTAGGTTAAACACTGTGGACCCCTTAGCAAGGTCCTTAACCCTCCAACTGCTCCCCGGGTGCTTTAAGTAGCAGCCCACTGCTCTCTGATACTCAGTACAGAGATGGTGAAATGCAGAGCCCTAATTTCCCCTCGGGGATAGGGATGTGTACCGGTTCCTAATCTTAACGATACCAGGGTACCGTTAAGATTCTGGACTAACGATACTCTTATTGATACTTTTTGTACATCTACCTAACCATCAAGTTATCATTACGCAGTCAAATAATCACAATGATGGACTAAGACAGACACAATTCCCTTATTCTCCCAGCTGTCCTTCACCCACTTTTATGTCCAGGCTTCTTCAACATCATCTGAACAAATATTCTCCACCACTGGATCTTGTAACATCTTGTAATGTCTTTATTATTTACTCTAAATTATGTTATATCAATAAATCTAGTATCAATAAGAGAATCGATAAATACCGGTATCGATAAGGAGTATCGATATTGGTATCGGTATCGATAAAATCATAACGATATACATCCCTACTCGGGGATCATACAAGTATAACAAAAAAAAAAAATGAAGTGGTCGGCCACGTAAGCTGACGGAGCGGGTCAGTGATGCTGAAGCTCATAGTGCGAAGAGGAGGCCAACTTTCTGCAGAGTCAAACACTACAGACCTCCAACCTTCATGTGGCCTTCAGATCAGATCAAGAACAGTGACAGAGAGCTTCATGGAATGGGTTTCCATGCCAACCAGCTGCATCCATCCATCCATCACCAAGTGCGATGCAAAGCGTGGATGCAGTGGTGGAAAGCAGCCGCCACTGGACTCTAGAGCAGTGGAGGCGTTCTCTGGAGGACCAATCACGCTTCTCCATCTGGAAATCTGATGGAGGAGTCTGGGTTTGGTGGTTGCCAGGACAACAGTACTGGTCTGACTGCATTTTGCTAAGTGTAAAGTTTGGTGGTCTTACAATAGTTCAAACACCCAACAGGTAACCCATAAAAACGCTGTTTAGCAGATAGAAATGACAAAGATTAATATCACGGTTCAGGTGTGGGTGGATATTTATGTAGTTCGGGTGGGTCACAGTGAGAGTAAGTTTGTTTTTAATTTGTAGACGTGTTAGTGTTTGAAACATCAGTGGTCAGGATCATTTCCAGCAGGCAGAGACACTGCTGGTGATGCGAAGCAGAAACGGAGAACAAAGTTAAAACCAGGATGATGATTTTTTACACAGGAATCTCTGAGTCAAAAAAAATAAAGCCATGTGTTGAGGTGCGGGTCAGGTTTGACAGGGAGAGTCGCGGTTTGTGGGTCTCGGTTCGGGTTCAGGTGGATACAGGTCGGTAAAACATGCAGAACTCTGATGTGCACGTGGCTGCACGCCAACTACTTTTTAAGCTTTTGACAGAGATTTATGCACAGCAGGCGGAAATTTCCTGCATTATGAACGTCTGACAGACCAGACACGAACATTTCCCTCCAGTCTCGTCTCGTCAACGAAAATTCACTCTTCTCGTCTTGTTTTAGTCTTCATAGAGACATGTTTAGCTCATCGCCTCGTTATCGTCGTGAAAAAAGAGATGTTAACGAAATGATTTCATCATTGTTAACAAAAACAGCAGTGACCAAAAAGCATCGATCGGGCTCCTTATTTATGAAGTTTCAGATAGTTTGCAAGACTTTCATGTAGAATTTTTATCATTGTGTGCCCAGAAAAAGTTATGACCAAAAGCTATTTCAGAAATCCCAGTTTGGCCTTATCTCAGCGAGCAAAGGTGAGTTTTGGCATCTCGGTGCTTTTTCCACACTAAAAAAAATGATACTTTGGATCAACCTAAAAAAAAAAAAAAAAAGGCTGTAATCTGTTACAATTTTTAACTAAATTTATGATTTGGTTGAACCTATAAATTTTGATTTAATGGAAATACATCTTTTACCTTAAAACAAAGAAATTGCTTTGATGCAAAGTAAAAATATAATTCATGACAAAGAAACTTTTTTTTTTCACTTTGTTACAACTTAAATTTCCATCTTGGAATAAACTATTTTAATTGCTGTTATTCTGTTACAGCTAAATTGATCAGTTTTACTCAAAGTAAAAATATAATTCATAACAAAGAAACACTTCTTTTCACTTTGTTACAACTTAATTGTTCATTTTGGAATAAACTAAACAAATTGCTGTAATTCTGTTACAGCTAAATTTATTAGTTTTACTTAAACTAAATATATGATTTGCTTGAAACAATCAAATTTGATTTACTGGAAATGTATATTTTACCTAAAAACAAATAAATTGCTTTGATACAAAGTAAAAATGTAATTCATCACAAAGAAACCTTTTTTCACTTTGTTACAACTTAGATATTCATCTTGGAATAATCTAATTGAATTGCTGTTATTCTGTAGCATGCTTTTATCCTAGTAAACCTTTATTTTTTTCTTACTCAATACATTTTAAATGGTACTGAGTCAAAGTGGTACCCATTGCACGGGTTGGTGACTGAACAATAAAATTATTATCATTAATGTCATGTTGGTTTCAAGCCACATACGTTTACCGCCTTGTACTGTCCTTCACACTCATGGTGCAACTTTAACGTCCAAACTGAACAGAATTTCTCAACAACTTCCTCTGAATATGAACAAAACAAAGACAGTAAACACATAACTCTAATTTATAGGATAACAATCACAAAAGGTTAAATTCCTGCTGAATTTGTATTTCCCATGAGCCTTTGTGGTCTGGATATGTTGGGTTTCGAAAATAACCCCGCCCCCTTTGTAGTTCATGCACTCTAAAGCCAAAACAACTTAATACTTTTACTTTGAGTGGAAGTAAAAACTTATTTTGGACTAAAGAGTGACTTTTAAGTTGATTTAATTAAAAAACTTAAGATCTTATCACCAAACCAAAATAATTAAGTTAGATCAATGTAAATAAGTCATTCATATCAACTACAGCCCAGATACTATTTTTACAGTGCACGGCTGTTAATCTCACCCACCAAAATCCACTTCATCCTCCTTATTGATGCAGATTCTGACAGTTTCCAAGCCTAGTTTAGATAGGAGATTTTTGGGGGTTACGGGGGGGGGGGGAGGGGGGGAAAGAGAAAAGGGGGGGGGGAGGAGGGAAGGGGGGAGGAAGACAGGAAGTATTTCCTCCCGTGGGAGAGAGATTCCTATAAAAAGAAATTTTTAGGGGGGGGGGGGGGGAGGAGAAAAAAAGGGGGGGGGATGATGAAAAAGGAGAAGGGGGGGGGAGGTGGGGGGGTTCACAACTTGAAAAAACTTTTTCGGGGGGGAAAAGAAAGTTAGGGGGGGGGGGGGGGGGGCCCGGGGGGGGGGCGGGGGGGGGGGGGGGGGGAACAAAAAAAAGAGCGCCCCCCCCGGGCTCACACTTAGAGGATGGCCCATTAGATACATCACAGGGAGCAATTATCCACTTGGTCACTGTGGGTTCAGGAACACAAAGCTGGATTTTGGGGATCATGGCTCAAAAAGTTTGGGAACCACTGCTATAAAATAAAACCGCCCCCTCTGAGTACTTATGGATCTCACTGCAATTTATGGCTTCAAACCAGACCCCTTCTCAGTTTTACTTAATCCTGGATTATAAATATTAAATGTTTAGTGAAATGAAAAAGAGGACGTGTGCAAAGCGAACCCTGAAACCAGCATGGAGACATGGCTGCAGAGAGATTTCTGCTCATTGAATCAGCGTTATGAGTAACGTCTGATACGTTTTACATCTGTTTCTAGCAGCAGGAATTATATATGAGCACAAAGGTATGCAGTGTAAACACAACCCCCCTCAGTTACAGAGCAGAAGTCCTGGTTCTGCAGAGTTCTGCCTAAAGCTGAAGCATCAACTTCTCTTCATCATGTTGCAGGTATGTGCCCATCACTCCACAGCAATCCCGTAAATCAGCTGATTCCAGTCCAGAATTATCTGTGGGATCAGAAACACGATGAACCTGGAAGATGTGACCAAGAACCTGAGCACAGTTAAACCATTCAGACTTTTTAAAAATATCCAGAGCTGAAGCATTATTTTCATGTTTGTACTGGTATGTTTGCATCTTTTCAACATGTCAACTCAAATTTCTGTTTCCTAAAATGAATCAGTAGAAAAGAGAAATGATATTCAACCCTGGAGCAGGTTTTCCCTCCTTATTTCTTAGAAGACTTAAAATCTTTATGATTAATTATTATACTTATTTCTTTAAATTAAAAAATCTGTGACCCCCCCCATGCTGAATCAATGCTCAGCCTCCTGCTCTCATCAGCTGCTTCTTGTCATAAATCATGCATTCCCTCTGAAGTCCTGTCCTTCATTACAATCAATCCAAAGGGAAATATCAGAGATGCACGATGTTATTGGCCAATATTGGTTTTAAAACTGAATATGGTTTTAGTGGATCTCAGCGCTGCATTTGATACAGTTGACCACATTATATTACTCCAATGACTGGAGAAGTGGGTGGGTCTCTCTAGCTCATACTAAACTGGTTAAAAACGTACTTGGAGAACAGAAAGTACTTTGTGTCAGTAGGTAATTTTACATCTGAGCGGACAAAAATGACCTGTGGAGTTCCCCAGGGCTCTATCCTGGGGCCTCTTCTGTTTAATGTCGACATGCTCCCACTGGCCCAGGTTATAAAGAACAACAATATTAGTTACCATAGCTACGCAGATGACACACAGCTATATATTACAGTGTCACCAGGAGACCGGGGCCCTGTACAGGCTCTTGGTAAATGTATTGATGAGATTAATGACTGGATGTGCCTCAACTTTCTTCAGCTGAGCAAAAACAAAACTGAGGTGATTGTTTTTGGAGCCAAAGAGAAACGACAGCAGGTTGTCACAGAACTTCAGTCCATCCACATAAAAACCACCAATCAGGCCAGAAATCTGGGTGTAGTGATGGACTCAGGACCTAAACTTTGAAAAACACATCAAAGCGATCACTAAATCAGCCGACTATCACCTGAAGAACATCTCAAGGATAAAAGATCTGATGTCTCAGGAAAATCTGGAAAAACTAGTCCATCATTCATCTTCAGTCGGCTTGACTACTGTAACAGCATCTTTACTGGTCTACCTAAAAAATCAGTTAAACAGCTGCAGCTCATTCAGAACTCTGCTGCCCGAGTTCTCACAAAGACCAGAAAAGTGGACCACATCAGTCCAGTTCTCAGGTCTTTACACTGGCTGCCGGTCCATCAGAGAATAGACTTTAAAGTTCTGTTGCTGGTCTATAAAGCTCTGAATGGTTTAGGCCCAAAATACATCAGTGACCTCTTGACCCAGTATGAACCTGCTGGGGGGCAAAAATGGCTGCATGGCAGAGTTCCAAGACCAAAACCACTGCTGAGCAAAAAGAACATAAAGGCTCGTCTCAGTTTAGCCAGAAAGCATCTTGATAATCCCCAAGACTTTTGGGAAAATCAGACAAAAGTGGAACTTTCTGGAAGGTGGAGGTCCCATTACATCTGGCGTAAAAGTAACACGGCATTTCAGAAAAGGAACATCATAGCAACAGTAAAATATGGTGGTGGTAGTGTGATGGTCTGGGGCTGTTTTGCTGCTTCAGGACCTGGAAGACTTGCTGTGGTAAATGGAACCATGAATTCTGCTTCTACCAAAAAATCCTGAAGGAGAACGTCCGGCCATCTGTTGGTGACCTCAAGCTGAAGCGCACTTGGGTTCTGCAGCAGAACAATGATCCAGAACACACCAGCAAGTCCACCTCTGAATGGCTTAAGAACAACAACATGAAGACTTTGGAGTGGCCTAGTCAAAGCCCCCACCTGAATCCCATTGAGATGCTGTGGCATGACCTTAAAAAGGCGGTTCATGCTGGAAAAGCCTCCAATGTGGCTGAATTACAACAATTCTGCAAAGATGAGTGGAACAAAATTCCTCCACAGCGCTGAAGAAGACTCACTGCCAGTTATCACAAACGCTTGATGCAGTTGTTGCTGCTAAGGTGGAACAACCAGTTATTAGGTTTAGGGGAAGATCACTTTTTCACACAGGGACATGGAGGTTTGCCCCCCCCCCCCCCTTACTAATAAAAATCTTAATTTGAAAACAGCCTTTTGGGTTTACTTATGTTATTTTTGTCTCACATTTAAAGGGACTTGAGGCAAGATTAAGAAACGAAACTTGCGACTGCTGCGATTTTACAGCACACAGCCTGTTCAAGGCAACAGAGAGAAACGTGGGTGGAAATATTATTTTTGGTATTTAGCGCTTCATCACCCATTAGTATTAAAAAAAATAGACATGCATGTGGGGTTTTTTTAAAATTCCTGCCTCTAGTCCCTTTAAATTTGTTTGATGATCTGAAACATTTAAGTGACACAAACGTGCAAAAAAAAAAGAAAAGAAATCAGGACTTTTTCACACAGCTGTACAGTCATCTTAAAAATTATTTGTACCCTCCAATTAAATAAGGAAAAAAAAATCTGTCAGTAAAATAAGTTGAAACTGACAAAAAGTAATAATAAATAAAAAATCTATGAAAATCATGAAGTTGATTTTGAATTGTAGTTAAAAACAAACAAAAAAATAAAACTTCTTCTTTTTTTTTTAGATGGGGGTAGAAATAAATATGATAGCAATCTCCCCATAAATACTGTCAATTCACATCTACACTGTGGGTTCTCACTTCCTTTTTTAAATCTTTATTCTTTCTCATTGTCAAATGTGTTGAGGGTCTGAAAGCCAGCTACAAATGCAACATATTATTATTATTATTAGCATTATTATTATAGGGGATTATCACGCTTCCGCGTTCCGGTTTCCGGAAGTTGAAACATTTGGCACTTCCTCTTCCGGGCCATGTTAACGACAGCCGTTTCTGCTCTGTTATACTGTTTAAATCGGATAAATTCCAAACATATTTAAGTTTTCATTCTAGACTGAAGTGATACTGGATCAAAAGCTGGATCAAAGCGATCGATTTGCCGCGGTGAAGGGCCGAACTTTATAATAAAACACACGTTTGTTTGTCCCCGGTGGGGCACAACACCGGCACTTCACAGCATGCTAGCATTAGCCAGCTAACGTTTACTGACGTGCTTAACATTGTGCGTCTTAAAACACACAAACATCTGAAAATCGGATCTGTACCCCCCCGTTTCCAGTGGAACAACTGGGGACTGCCAAGAAAGGAGACGCTTTCAGATGTTTGTGTGTTTTAAGACGCACAATGTTAAGCACGTCAGTAAACGCTAGCTGGCTAATGCTAGCATGCTGTGAAGTGCCGGTGTTGTGCCCCACCGGGGACAAACAAACGTGTGTTTTATTATAAAGTTCGGCCCTTCACCGCGGCGAATCGATCGCTTTGATCCAGCTTTTGATCCAGTATCACTTCAGTCTAGAATGAAAACTTAAATATGTTTGGAGTTTATCCGATTTAAACAGTATAACAGAGCAGGAACGGCTGTCGTTAACATGGCCCGGAAGAGGAAGTGTCAAAAGCCGGCAACTTCCGGTAAGCGTGATAATCCCCTATTATCAAGGGTTTGGGTACTCATGGATAACATGAGTTGGGAGTGTGAAGGGAGCATGTGGAAAGGTGGATACACACCAATAAGTCCAACAAATCCAAATTATGAAGAGGATTTGCGAAGGTTTTGGTATAACCTACATTTATGCTTCATATTTATTATTATTCACGTTTTCCGGTGCAGTCTCAAGTTGGACAAAGTTTCTAACCAGCATGCAACACTCCAGGACCACAATCCCTCACTTCCAGCCGGGCTGCTGCAGAAAGACAAAAGGCTGGTTGGGATTGACTGCGTCTGTCCACCGTCTGACTTGCTGGTCAGACGAGAGCTGCGTGAGTCGTCGGGGGCGGACCACAAACACAGCGCATCTCAGTCGGACAAGTTTGCCAACGAGAAGACTGCAAGAATGGAGGATTTGACTTTATTTAGCTCAGTTACTGAATACTGTGCAGATGTGATCAAGTCTAATTTCAGAGTACTGAGACAGCACGTTGCTGACGCCGATTACATGAACTGTAGTAGAAACGTCTGCAGACAGAATGTTATTCACCTGTTCAGGTGCAACATAAAGGACAGCAATCTGGGAAATGTCGAAGTTCACATAATACAAAACTGTAATGCTTTGCCTTGTCAGGAATTTAAAACAAATTAAAGGAAATTGAAACTTTTTTATTTATTTATTTTTTAGATGGGGTATCAATAAATATTACAATAAATACTGTCCTAGGAGTTGGTTATTTTACATCTACACTGTGGGTTCTGACTTCATTTTTCAAATCTTTATTCCTTCTTATTGTTAAACGTGTTGAGGGTCTGAAAGGCACCTATAAATGCAACGTATTATTATTATTATTATGAGGGGGGAGTACAAAGGGAGTGTGTTTGTATACACACCAATGAGTCCAACAAATCCAAATTGTGAAGAGGATTTGTGAAAGTTTTGCCATTGACAGTTCAGAAAGCAAAGAGCAACAGCTTAAAGTCCATGCGGTCGCAAACTCGGAGCCAGTGTAAGGAGGAGGAGACTGGGGAGACGTAGGTACATCTGGAGGTATTTGTTAGGAAGCGGGCTGCAGCATTTTGGACCAGCTGAAGCCGGTGGATGGTGTTTTGAAGAAGGCCAACATAAAGGGCATTGCAGTAGTCCAACCTCGCATTTATGAAGTCGTGAATCGAGATTTCATTGGTAAAATAGATAAACATTGCAGTTTTGAATCTCTATATGAAATCTGCATTAGGGCTGGGCGATATGGACCAAAAGTCATATCTCGATATATTTGGGCTGAATATCGATAAACGATATATATCCCGATATTTTTATCGCACAGTGAGAGCAAATATTTTGTTACAGTCAGAGCCAAATATGACATTAAAAGTAGTTTCATTTTAACAGACCGGATGAAATAATGCTCAGCTGTTCAAAGAATGATAAAATGTAAACAGAAATACTGTATAATACTGTATGTAGTAATACTTACAGATGCAAGTAAGGAACATGACACAGAATTAAATGTAACAAACCCTAGTAAGGTTAGCATTTATATACAAGGACAAAACAAACACACATTGAACTCCATATGTCGATATGGGCGATACGGTCCAATTCCATATCTCATTTGAAAATATATCGATATATTTTTCATATCGATATATCGCCCAGCCCTAATCTGCATATGAAAATATTGCGATATTTCAGTGTATCAATTTTTTCCCCAGCCCTAGTAAACAGTCCCGCCTCACTCCTAAGACCCACCCCCTATTCTCTCTGCCTCCCAATGCTGAAGCAACGGTCTAACAGGCAGCTCCCTCGGCCAATCCTAGGAGTGCACCCCACTTCAAGGATTGGTTGGAGTTTTCATTGAATATTTAGAGATTGGAATAATATTTTGTTTTGATTGATGGTGGGTTTGTCTTGTATTTCAGAGTTCCATTACTTCATTCATAGCATTTTACCCTCTTGAAAAAATAGTGTAACAATACAACATCGGTAAAGGTTGCTTTAAATGACAGCGAATGGGTCTATGACGGAAACAACGTTTTTGTTAGAGACTTAAAGTGCTGATGACACGACCTTAACTTCAAGTAACTTTGCCATACAACAACACACCAAGACAAAATAAGTAGTTCTGTGCAGTTAGCAGTTAATCAGACGTGTATTTACATAAATATCCGATGTTTAGGAGGCTCGGCTAAATGCTAATAGCTTTTCAGTTGCGAAATGAGCCGCTATGTTGTGTCGTCAGTGACGGTCCGCCCATTGAGTTACACGTATAATCAAAGCCGTGCAAAACATGAAAGATGCTCCAGAACAGCTGGACTGGAACTGGTTTGTGTGCTGGATCATCAGCCAGTTCACAAAAATGATGATGATGATGAGGAATTTGGAGAAATCACATTTTACAAGCTAGAACCGGAGCAGAACTGTAGCTGCTGCCTACAGTCTGTCTCCCAGCATCAGGTCCGCTGGTTCAGATAAAAGCCTGCAAGACCACACCGAGGGAACCAGAACTGTAAGGAGCGACCCGGAACAACACAAGAGGAACCACAACTGATAAATAGCTGTGCCGGTTTGATAGAGCCAGGCGTGACAGGCACTCGTTCCCTGCGTTAGCTTGTGGCTAACGGCTAGCCACGAGCTAGCCGCGGTAAATATTAGCCTTTTAAAAATGAGAAGATAACAACTTACATGGTTCCAGTGGAGTTTTAAATAGTTCCCGTTTATACGGATGAGGATGGAGGGAAGGATGCATGTTTGGAAGCAGCTGGAGGAGATCTGATGACCAGAGACGTTCATATAACCGAGCAGCAGCTGTCTGTCAATGAGCTGTACGGCCAATGCGATGAAGCAACGATGGTTGAAAAAGAATATTCCAGAGGAAATTTGGCAGTTTCATTGTGTTCGAAGTCTCAACACGCTGGTACCTGCAGCTCCAGTGAACAGACACGGTAGACAGCAGAGACGAGCAGAGAGTTCCTGCTGCTGCTACTGTTTCCCGGTGAGTACGACTCCGACCTGCTGCTTTATCCTCTTCAAAATAAAAGTCTGAATCTGTAGGAATCCTAAAAAAACTCACTTATGAGCTTTAAACCATTAACTGTCAACACAATTTGAAGGCTGAGTCGTTACTGTTTGTAAAACTGGAAAAGGAACTTAAAAACTGCAATGAAGCCACTTCAATGTTAAATAAGCAGCGAAGAAGAGGCTCTTGCAGACGTCACATCCGGTTTCGACTCACAGCGCCACCGTCTGGTCAGATGTGCTGAAAAGCAGCCATGTTTTCTAATAACTCATCTATGCAGCTGCGCTTGTTTCTGTTACACAGAACATCATGAAGAACATTTTGGTTAATAAAACATGGAGAAAATGTCAAAAACGTGTCATCAGCACTTTAAGGAGTTAAGGATTACTGAGCTTTCCGACGGTCAAAAAGCTCTTCTTCCGAACTAGGAGGCTTTGTGCATGTCAAAAGCACTGACTTGTACTACGTTGTACAGCTCTTGGAAAACCAGTTTTGTTTTTTTGTCTTTGTTAATCATGTGGGCAAAATCTCTTACAGTTGTGTTCCCAGGTTTACCTTCCCTGCAGAATTTGATATTTCTTTGGGCAATTTACACAGGATATAATTTGGTAAGAATTTTTTCCATTCACGAGAGAGGACAGTTATTATCAAACAATTTTTTTTTTTATCATTTACACACTCTGTGAAATGCCCAAGATAATCACAAATTCTGATGAAAAAGTATTGTTATCGGCATTTAATACTGCGATTGATCATGATAGTAAATAATTGTGACATTTTATAATCATCTAAGTAAATAATCGTGACTAGTGATGTCCTGATACCAGTTTTTTGCCGACCATGTACAAGTACGAATACGAAAGTACGAATACTTGCATTTCAGTACTTGCCGATACCGAGTTCTGTTAACGGGGCTAAGTGAAATAAGTTTCTTTTCTCTCTTTTTTTTCCTTTTTTCTTTCTTTTTTCAGTTTGGTCATTTGTTTTACATAAAGAGCAGCATCTCTGCAGCTCAGGCGTGATGCGGGCATGTTTGTTTGTTGCAGGCGATGATTGTTTGACTCACAACCTCTGCAGGTCGGCTGTGGGGTGACTCAGAAGCCGGGCTGGAGACGCCAGATCACGTCTGTGACGGTGCATCGCTGTGAAAGCAGCCTGCAGGCTTATTGGGCTCCGTCAGTCCCTCTGAAATAAAACTTTATCACGTAAGATAACGTTAAACAATCATCTGACTTCCCTCCTCTGATCAGGTCTGATTAACAGCTGCAGACCGACCGAGCTGCAGGTGCTGTGGCTACAGCTGCAGCATCACAACGAGAGACGGTAAATAGTCCGCTCTATATAAAAAGACATTGATTTAATATTTATTCATTTCGTAAGTGGCCATGGTATAAGCGGGATACTACCTCGTAAGAAATAAAAGCTGACAATAAGTGGTTAGAAGCTTATAAACAGCCTCTGATGCAGCTGCGGTTTTCTGTTTTTTAGCAGCATCGTCATAATTTTACAAATTTAAACTCAAACCAGCTTAAGAAATAAACTTGGAAAGCGAAGGAAAAAAAAATAGGAGAGAAAAACTTCCAAAAAAAAACAAAAATGAAAAAAAAAATCCGAAAGTGATTTAAGGGGGGGAAGCCGGGGGGAAGGGGGGGGGGGGGGGGGGGGGGGGCGGGGCCGCCGCCAAGGATTGAAAAAACCGAGCTTATATGCTCTCTGTCCTCGTGTAATGGAAAGCGTCTTCTATTTTAAGAAAAGATGTAAACCCAAAGCAGCCGCCGCACATTTTGAAGAGTATTTTCCCGCCAGCATGGCGGCGTAAACACAGCGAGTCACATGACGTCCGGTAACGGGTGCTGTCATTAGCGAGTGTTTCATGAGTACGAGTCATAGACCGCGGAACCGGGGGGGGCCAGCCGGGCCACGGCCCTGGTAACTTTTGTACTCTGGTAAAGAAAAAAATTGCCTAAATAAATAACTGAAAGCAAGTTGCATTGTTGTCCTTATGACCCGTCACAGCGCACCTTCTCTCTCTCACCCTGCGCCCTCCCCCGCCCCGTTGAAACCGTTCCCTGCAGCCTGCTATATATAGGTTACGTAGGCTGCATAGAAATATCAAATATGTGCCTATCAAGTGCATTGTTTATCAATACGTCATCATGCAAGCGTTGCGAGCCAACGTCAAAACGGCGATTTCAAAGCTTGTCATTAGCTGAGTTTCCATTACAGTTTTTCGAAAATTAAAAGCGATATTTCTTAAATTTCGAAAAAGTACAATTGCGATATGTAGGTGTTTCCATTGAATGGTAGGCCTATCAGCCGTAATTCTCGTAAAATCTCGCCCCGCGCGACTCCACTTTGAGGAGGATGGAGATATAAACGTGTTTCAGAGCTGCTCCTCATCAGGAGAGGAAAGCAGCGGATGATGATTCAGAGGTAAAGTCCGTATGTACGGAGCCTCTGATCACATCAGCAGGAAAAACACTCGTGGAGACTTCCAGGACAGACGCCCAAAACGTAACACGAATGAAAACCCCTCAGAATCAACTTCTGGAGTGTGGATGTCATTCTGGATCTTTATTCCACTTTTATCGGCACCAGTTCCTGACTGATGTGATGATGCAGTCGCTGATATGAAGGCGCAGCCATACCATGTTATCCTGGTCACGTTTTATTAAATCCTGCTGACGTATAATTAACATGTGGGAAACAGATAACCGAGTCGTGGTGTTACAAATGTGTGGAAACGACATAAACAGCTGGTGTTCAGTCGTTAATACATGAAGAACTTAAAGCATCTGTATGAACTCAGCTTGCTGAGTTACGGAGATTTGGGGATTTTTCATATATGTGACTGATTAAACTTCCCCCATCACTCCCATTTCACAGCTTGTAAATGATCATATTCATCATAATTAAGGAGGAATAACTGGATTCTACCCCCCCCCCCCCCCCCCCCCCCACGTCACTCCTGAGGACGAGTAATTGCGAAAAAAAAATGTTTCCATTACACTTATGCGCAAAACTGCTTTATCGAAACGTCTGGATTTACGCCTCATGAAAGCTAAAAACTTTTTGGCGATTTGAGAGGGTTTTTTTTTTCCGAAATGTAGGTGTTTCCATTAGCGGTTTTTAATTGCGATATTTAGGTTTTGTGCAATTCCAGGTGTAATGGAAACCCAGCTATTGTTGACATCGTGAAAACGAAGAGACAGACATCTATTTCAACTTTTTTGACAACCAAGCCAAAACTGCAAAAGCAGGATGAAAAAAATACTCCTCCTTCCTCAGAGACACAACAAACATCATCTTTTGTAAAAAAGAGAAAAGAAAAAGGTGTTATTTTTTAAAAAGCTACGTCTGTTTTTTTTTTTTTTTTTCGAAGTATGGCTCGCCCCCTAGTTCAGATGCGTTCCGCGGTCCATGGTATGAGTACAGTAAAACAGGCCAGTATCAGAGCGAGTACCGATACTGGCATCAGTATCGGGACGTTCCTAATCGTGACATTTAATACCACGATTAATCGTGATCGTAAATAATCGTGCCATCTAATACTGCGATTAATTGAGAAAGTAAATAATTGGTACATTTAAAGGCAGGGTAGGGGATCCTGGAAAAACGGTTCGAGCAAGCTACATTAGGAAAAAATTATTTTCTTTTTAAGCGCAAACAGCTGCATAAATAAGCGTAGCGAGCAGCCATGATCGTCTGAGTTCGTCTGCACTGTGAGACGCTCACGGCAAGTTACGAGCGCTGCGTACGTGAGGAGGATGGGAAGGTGACAAACGGCAGTCAAGTTTGATGGACATACAGTAATAATCATTCAATCAGTAAGCACCGGCCGTTCACAACCCCATTGGAGGGGGTTTTCCAGTCCTGTCCGTTCCACAGGTGATTAATGTTTTTCTATTTTTTGTGTCAGAACATTTAATTAATTGGTTGCAATCGGGGAAACATCATCCACCCTGCCTTTAACACCACGATAAATCGTAACAGTAAATAATCGGGGTTTTAATACCACGATTAATCATGAAAGTCAATAATCATGACTTTTTATACTGCTAATCATCCTGACATCCCTTTAATCTAACAAAAGATCTAACAAAATCTTTTAAAATGATAAGTGTAGAAATAAATAATAAAGCATGCATACATGATAATAAGCAGCAGTAAATGTGAGTAAGCACTGAGCAGTGTGGGGAGGACCCCCCGTTGTAAATCTTATTATTAGTCATGCATCTTCACTCTTTCACTTTAGGTCAACTTCCATCAGATCAGTCATTAAGTTCCCTGCAAGGAATAACAAACACGCCTTAAACTGCGCACAGATCCACAGTAATCTGGCGGTAATGAAATTTTACTGTCGAGCCTTCAGCCTGAGTCGTGTCTGCTGCAGTCCTTGTAATCCTTTCAAATTGCTTTTCCTCCAGAAATGAGAGTTGCATGGTGCAGTTTCAGAGATGATGGATTAGAGGTTCTGTCTGAAACGCACCTGATGAACCCGGGCTGGAGTTTCTCCACCCGCAACCTGAGGGGAGGCGGAGCGGTCTGATGGCAGACATTTGTATCATCTTAAACACAGCATCATCATCATCATCATGAGCTGAAGTGAGCCTGCGACTGCTGTCAGACAGCGACTCTACAACGCTGCTGTTTTATGTTTCTGTGGACGTTTACTCGGTTCAGATGCTGAAGACTTCACTTCTCTCCATTTTACCCTTCCTGTCCTCCCTCTTTCCTCCACTCCCTCCGTCTGATATTCTGCTCACGCACAACTGCGGCAGCCCTCCTCCAATCCCTGGCATTAATCCACACCTCAGACCCCCCAGACACACTGTCTGCTCTCCCACAATGCAACTCAGCTCCAAAACTTTCCCAGACACATTTGGCCTTCTCGCCGTGGCTCAACCTCTCCCTCCCTCCCTCTTCAGTCTCTTTTCTTTCTCCCGAAAGCTCTTCATCGTTACGTCTCAAAATCTCTAAATTTCTCTTTTCTTTCCCTCCACTCAGCCGCGGCCCGTCTCCCTAAAGTATCTGCTAATCTTCCTCACACACAATCGGCCCGTCGTCGTCCTGGCTCTGGAGGCCAGAGAAGAATTCCCTGCACCTGCTTTTAAAGTTTTATATTCGGTGTTCTCCGGCATTGTCATGCCAGCCCAACAAAACAAAAGAATGAGTCAACATCTGCAAACTGGTTCAAGTTAATGAGCCTGTTAAAGTGCACACCAAAAACCCGACCACTATCCGATTCCTGAGGTTATCATGTACACAGTATAATCTAGGGACCGGTCAACACACCCAACGTATTGGCCGATGCCAATACGAGCAAAAAACGCAAATATTGTGTGGCAAGGTACGCCACGGAGGGCCAAGGTAGGGTCTGATCCCACAGACTCCTGGCTGAGAGTTATGCATGCTTACCAGTGAGCCAAAGGGATATCCCCATGGTCAGGTAGCCCGGAAGCACGATCACTCACAGGCATAGTGACAGGACCCCATACTTTCATAATCTGCCTTAAATATCAGCTAGTCGATGTATCAGTCGACACTAAAAACTGGGTCATTTTTGAGCAAACTGCTGGGTTAAATAAGGGACCAAATAATGTCTGGGTTATTTCAACCCAGACATTTGGGTTTACCCAACATTGTAGTCAATATAACCCAACTTCTGGGTTAAAATAACCCAACATTGTAGTCAACATATATATAGAAAACCCTATTAAAATGTATATGTATATGGACGTACATGTATATATGTATATATGTATATATATATATATGTATATACAGTATGATAGTGCATGTTAGTCACACTTAAATCTTCCAGGTCATCAAAGAAATTTAAACGTGGAACAAAAATAACACAAGTAAACACAAAACGCAGTTTTTATGATTATCATACCCCTCCGTTTGAAGTGTGCTCCAGAAAAGTCTTCATTTGAAGGGGTATATAGTCCTACGCCTTAGCCCTTCCCCTCCGTCCGAACGGGTATTGGGACACCCCTTCCCCTACACATAAACATGCAAAACGGAGGGGAAGGGCCAAGGGGTGAAATGGGATTTACCCTAAATCTTCACATCCCTCCACTTTCTTCATTGCATGGTCACTAAATTACAGTATATTTAGGCCGTTAAAGCAGCTCTATCAGCTTTTCAAACGTTTTAAAAGTGACTTACAGGCATTTATAGGCTAAATATGTTCCCTCGCCACTAGAGAAACTAATCTGGTGTTAAATATAAGTTTTTTACGCATCTAATTTCCAACACGGAAGTAAAACGGCTGACTGTACTGAACCACTGAAGCTCTCAACTAATCTAAACACGTTTTACGCCCATTTCATGATGTCGCCCAGAACAGACGGATTCTGAAGGTAACAGATTTGGTTTTAGCACCGGGTTCATCACTCACATGGATGTTATTTTTAAACATTGATGGATAATCGGGCTCCGATCTAGGGAATAAAATGGACCAGCCTGTTATGGAGCTGTATGCGCTCGACCCAGAGTCTGATATGGAGCTGAAGTACACGCAGTACCACAGAGACCCTGACAAGTAAGTACATTAGCAAGTCATAGGCTAACAGTTAGCATGGAGCTGGAACACGCTTTCACTCACCGGTGCCGTTTTCTGTCCGTGAGGCGTTTTATGGTGAAACTGCGTCAGGTTTCAGAAGTAAGCAGGGCCGTTGCAACAAGGCAAGCAAACCAAACAATTGCCTGGGGCCCCAAGAAACCATAGCTTTAACCGGGCAGCACTCAAGCAGTTACAGAAACTTCAAGCTGCTTCAAAACCACTTTTCTTTCTTATTTTAGACACTAGCTACACTATACTGTTAGAATTTTTAAGATTGGACATGCAGAAGTTTAAAATCCCACTTTAAGCTTTTCTCGCTAAGATATTACGATTGGGGAAAGAAAACTTCTGCTTCACAAGGGAGACCCAAAACTGCTTCCAAACCATATTACTTTATTATTTTAGTCACGAACTACGTCATACAGTTGGAATTTTTAAGCTCGGACATGCAGAAGTTGAAAATCCCATTTTTAAGATTTTCTTCTTGAGATATTGCAATCCACCTGCAATTGACAATAGTTAGCCAGCGGTGGAGGGTCAACGATGGGGCCCGTTTGGACACGTGTCCATTTCCATTACACGGTTTTCATCAGAGTGTGTTCCCCCTACAATGACCGACGATTGATTAAAAAGTAATCCTATAATTTTTTTTTATACGGTATTGGGGGTGGTTGTGTCCTTTTTTCCAAATTTTAAAATTCAAAAAATACTATTTTTGCAGCAGTCTTTTCTTTTGGGGGGGGGGGGGGGGGGGGGGGGGCTTCAAGTCCATTTTGCTTGGGGCCCCATAATTCCTTGAAACGGCCCTGGAAGTAATCCCCGAGAAAAAAACACTTTACTGCCCGAGATTCATGAAGTTGTCAGGAGTGAAGTTCACACACAAAGTTGAGGCTTTTTCTGCTCCTGAAAATAAAATCTAACCACTTCTGGAGTTGATTCATCATCCAGTACGACGAATAAACTCTCACGCCGAACAAAACCACATTTTTCCAACTTGCCGTCACCTAAAGCCAAAAAAAAAAAAAAATTCTTCTGAACTCCGGATCAAACGTCTGTTAGCTGACAGCTGTTTGTCTCTGAGGAAATCTTCCTGCAGCTGTGTGTTTCTTCTTCAGAGAGTGTGGACAGGTTATGGTTCTCCCCTAATGTCTCATGAACAAAGAGGGCGTCTTGGTACGATGCTGTACCTGCGTATTTGCTGCTTCATAATTGGTGCCACCTCGTTACTTAGACCAGTGGTCAGTCAGGCGTGTAAAGGAAGCTGGAGCTTGGCCTGAATTTTCATATATATTACTCAAATATGCACAAATGAAGAAATAACGACCTAAATGAAGTTTTTCAATGAGGAAATAACACAGTAATATGCTGAAAAACTCTTAAAAGTCCATTTTTCCTGATATGGCTCCTTTAAACCCCAGGAAGAAGAGGTTCCTCTGCATGAATCAGCATGTGTTGGTTGGGACAGGCTGTCCCCCTCTGATGGTGATCTCCTCACATTTATCTGGGATCTGGTTTGGCAGTCTTGGGAATCTGTGTATGCTGGGAAAGGACAAACTAAGAGGATTAAACAAGGCTGCAGGCAGACGTGATGGGAGGTGGAGATAGAAACGGGAATGAATCAGTTCTGTTTGATGAATCCAACATGCGGCTAATACGGAAGGATTTCCTTTATCTCAATGGTTTGTTCTTGTTGAGAATTGATTATGCAGGAATTTTTTGAAGGATCTTTTGGCTCTAGTGGCCTTTATTTGACAGCGATGGAAAGGGGGTCAAAGAGACTGGGGGGGGGGGGGGGGGGGGGGGGGCAGAGTAAAGAGTCCGAGGCCGGGAATAGAGCCTGGTCCAGCTGTGCTGAGGCGCCTCTGTACATGGGATTCCTAAAACTTGCAGTTAAACTGAAAAAGTCTGCAAGCACTGACATGAAGGACACACGTTCTTAATTTGACCTTTTCTTATTTAAAGTATAACGACCATTTAAACGATTAGATTCATATCACGATTCATGGTTTCCAATTCGTGGACAATATTGGATCATTTAGACTGATACAAAACGATTGGATTCAGTGAATTTAATCGTTTCAGTAAGACTGTGTGACTGTGAATTAAACCTGGACAATACAGGGGAGGTTTCCTAGATCATTGTTGTTTCTTATAAGGGATTAGAATATAAATGAAATGTGGACAACACACAAGAATTAATAAAAAATACATTCACATTTATTTTAAGTTCAACCAACACTCCAGACTGAATCAACAGGCAATAAACATTTTAACAGTAGATTTACCTGCTGCTTCCACTGCTGTTTTTCAACATAAAATATTACAAATAGAACATTAAAGGCCTATGCCACCCCTGGGTGAAATTGAGCCTCCCCCGTGGGCAGTGGGGCAGAGGTGTTTTCTAGCAAAGCCAGTCATTCTCTGAATCTGGCAGCATTGACTTTAGCTTAGCGTAGTTGTTGTAATCTGGCGTATCCAACTAGCACCACTTGGCAAAAGTGAACTAATTAACTCAAGATTTTTCTCCAATTAACCTATAGCTAAGCCACGCCCCCTCCACTCACTTGCACCATCAACATTTGGTGACAGGCGCTAGATGACAGGTGTCCCCCCCCCCCGAAAAAATAAATAAATAAATACATTTTTCACAAGTCTGAAACTGCAAGTAGAAATCAACCTGTGAATCTCTGGAATGCGACTCGTGTGCGCTCCCTCAGTTTCTTACACAAACTACTGCACGCAGCCGTTGAAATGAAATGAAAATGAAATGAAAAAATACTTTATTCATCCCCGAAGGGAAATTCAGTATTGTAAAAGCTCTTTTTTTTTTTTTTTTTTTTTTAAATAAACAAAAAGTCAGTCAGTCTTGTTCTTTAGGGTGATGGTTGCTGGCAGGAATGAATTCCTGTATCTCTCCGTCCTACAGCGAACTTGACGCAGCCTCCCACTGAACACACTCTGTTGATTCTTCACCGTGTTGTGGAGAGGATGGGAAGTGTCCTCCATCATCTTCATCAGCTTGTGAAGCATTCTTTTTTGAACGATCAGCTCCAGCGGCTCCAGAGTTATCCCCAGCACAGAACCAGCTTTCTTGATCAGCTTGTTTAGTTTCTTCAAGTCTCTGGTTCTGATGCTGCTTCCCCAGCAGATGCTGCAAAGCTAATTGCACTTTCTACCACAGACTTATAGAAGATCTGCAACATCTTGTTGCAGACGTTAAATGATTTCAGCTTCCTTAAGTTGTTGTGCGTTGTTGTGCCAAAAAGTGATCAAATAGCCACGGAGGTGAAGTAGAGTCTGACTGCAGCTTGGAAGCCAGAGGCGTGTCGTTACTGACGTTACTACATTTATATTTATTTGAGGATCTGAAACATATAAGTGTGACAAACATGCAAAAAAATAAGAAATGAGGAAGAGGGCAAACACTTAATGTTAAGATCAATGGGGCGTTCACAAACACTGGACAAATTACCAACAAGGGCTCAGCAGGTTAAGCGTTAATGCTTATGTTTAGGACTCACCACTACCCGGCTGTTCCCCGATAATATCTGCGTATGGTCGGACTTTGCAGTTCAACAGAATCAATCTGCGTCTTGCTCTGGTTTGTCTGGAAATCCGCCGCCTCCAATGCATGATAACAGTAACCGTGTCTCGTCTTCAACACACTATCGTTCACGTTTGTTTTGTTTACAACACAGCCACGCTTTACAGCTGGGATGCGTCCGCTTCCGTCTGGTTGCCATGGATACACAATGCTCCAATCTGTACAGCGACTGCTGGGCGCGGTGATTAAAAGCTGATGTAAAATGGAGCCGTAATAGTGGTAAATTGAAACATTGTAACCTTTTCACTGCTGCGGCAGCACCTGGCTCCGCCCACAAATGTCTGAAAATGACCTTAAACCTTCACAACGCCGTCTCTCTCTCTTCGCAGCAGCAGTTCAAACTCCCATATGAGGCTTTAGAAGTTCTCATTCCATTTAATAATGAACGCTGCCCCACTTTGCATCCCCGTTGCCATGGTGACTCATCAAATCAGGGCTCCATTGGTGCTGGCTTTCTGTCCTGGTGGTGCTAACCCTGGATTGAACAACCCCAAGTTGATTAAACCAATTCAAATCTGCTGTTCTGGAACTGAAAACTCAGTTTCTTATCTCAGAGTTTGTTGAACCTGCTTTGCGATACGGTCCGTCTCTTGTGTATGCTTTCTAAACGGTGGTGTCTTTGTACCCCAGTTACTCAGTGTGTTACCATTTCCTCAACATCATCCTGATGGCAAAGCGACAGGTATCCAGTCTGTCACAGGACCAACACACAGAGACAGACAACCATTCACTCTCACGTTCACTCCTAGAGACGATTTAGAGAAAACAGTTAACCTAACATCATGTCTGCGGACGGGGGGAGGAAGCCGGAGGGAACCCACGCATTGATTTTGAAATGTGGTTCGAAAGAAATACTCAAAATAAACAGAAAATAAAACAAGCGAACAAGCATGATGGGGCTGCAAGGCTAAAATTTGGTTGAGCAACACTTTGAGACAATCACTGCAATGAGGTGTTTTCTGTAACGTACACTGTTCATGGGAAAGGTGCTTTAATGGGACAGTTTTGTTTAGTTTTTTTTTATTATTTCCAAACAAAATTCAGAAGCAATATTTTATTTCACTAAATAATTATTTTGTAATTCTTAAATTTTTATTAGTTTCTTGTTTAAATTATAGGGGATTATCACGCTTACTGGAAGTTCCCGGATTTTGACACTTCCTCTTCCGGGCCATGTTAACGACAGTCGTTCCTGCTCTGTTATACTGTTTAAATCGTATAAACTCCAAACATACTTAAGTTTTCATTCTAGACTGAAATGATACTAAGGAAGAAGAGGATCAAAGCGATCGATTTGCCGCAGTGAAGGGCCGAACTTTATAATAAAACACACGTTTGTTTGTCGCCGGTGGGGCACAACACCGGCACTTCACAGCATGCTAGCATTAGCCAGCTAGCGTTTACTGACGTGCTTAACATTGTGCGTCTGAAAACACACAAACATCTGAAAATCGTGTCTGTACCCCCCCCCCCGTTTCCAGTGGAACAACTGGGGACTGCCAAGAAAGGAGACGCTTTCAGATGCTTGTGTGTGTCAGCCGCACGAAGTTAGGCACGTCATTAAGCTGGCTAATGCTAGCCTGCTAACAGTAGTCCGCCAGCTACTACTCTGTTAAACTTTGTTAATCGGATAAACGCCAATGCCAAGTTTTCATTCCAGACTGAAGTGATGCTGAGGAAGAAGTGGATTAAAACGACCGATTCGCCGCGGTGAAGAACCGAACTTTATAATAAAACGATACACGTTTGTTTGTGGCCGGCAGACTGCGCAGTCGTGTTAGCAGGTTAGCATTAGCCAGCTCGATAACGTGCCTAACTTTGTGCGGCTGAAAACACACAAGCATCTGAAAACGTCTCCTTTCTTGGCAGTCCCCAGTTGTTCCACTGGAAACGGGGGGGTACAGACCCGATTTTCAGATGTATGTGTGTTTTAAGACGCACAATGTTAAGCACGTCAGTAAACGCTAGCTGGCTAATGCTAGCATGCTGTGAAGTGCCGGTGTTGTGCCCCACCGGCGACAAACAAACGTGTGTTTTATTATAAAGTTCGGCCCTTCACCGCGGCAAATCGATCGCTTTGATCCAGCTTTTGATCCAGTATCACTTCAGTCTAGAATGAAAACTTGAGTATGTTTGGAGTTTATCCGATTTAAACAGTATAACAGAGCAGGAACGGCTGTCGTTAACATGGCCCGGAAGAGGAAGTGTCAAAATCCGGGAACTTCCGGTAAGCGTGATAATCCCCTATTATTGTGCATTTATCTTTTTCTTTAATTGGAGGGTATGAATAATTTTGAGAACGATTGTATGTATCAGGGATGCAATGATATAAAAAAAAAATCACGGTTCAATTCGGTTCGATACTTTAGTGTCACGGTTTGATATTTTTTCGATACAGTAGAATGTCAGGCCTTTTTCTTCACCGTTGTGCTTTTGTCCACAATGGCTTGGGCCATGCTTGACATGAAGAGCAAAGTAGTTCCAAATGCCCGATGTGAATGCAGTCAAACACCGATGCACTGAGTTTTCAACACAGAGCTCATCGTCTGACCACGGGATGATAAAATGTATTAAAAATGATGTATCGTTTGATATTCGATACATGGTGGTCACAGTTCGATACACACCAGTATTGAATGGTTCGATACGGGAGGGCACATCGTGTGTGTGTGTAGAGAAATATGATCAGGTTTGTTTCATAAATTTGTTTGGTCTTCACACACGTAGAAGTAATAACCTGTGTCGAACATGTCAGGATTCTTATATAAAGCGCTCTGTGCTACTTTGTGTATGAGAAGCAGAGATGCACAGATCCAGATTTCTCTGATCCGATACCGGGGTTGATACTACTCTTGAAAGAATGAACCGCACACATTGCCATGTGAGTGAGGGCGTCAGGCTTAACATTTAGCCTTGTTTTTTAAAAAGGGGAAACAAATTAACACTGAAATAATTGTACGTAATATTATTTATTAACAACAACTTTTATTATGATGTTGATAAAAACAGAAATGACTGGATTGGCCACATTCATCCGATATCCAATCCAGCTGATTTGTCGGTATCGTAGCCGATATCTGATCCGGGTTTTGGATCGGTGCATCTCTAATGAGAAGTGCTGTATAAATAAAGTTTGGTTTGTACGGAAGTCTGTCGCTGCAGAGGAAAGGCTGTGTGAGCGTGTCGGACGTGTTTGATGGTTGGATGGATGGATTTAGTCACCATGGCGACGTAAAAGACACATGGAAATATGAAGGCAGCAATGGACGTCCCCATTTACAGACTCAGGGCAGCATAAGTGTGTCTGTTGCCGTGGCCCCGACATGTTTTGGTCAGGTTTACAACATTATGGTGTTAAAAATAAACCTTATTATCACATCTTACTGGTTAAACTGGGCTTCTTTGCCCGCTGATGCCGGAGCTAACAGCAGTCAGGTCCATGTTCATGGTTTTCTACGGCTGCAGAAGCAATCCTCCTGCAGGGTGACGTACCGCCTGAGCCAGCCAGCTTATCATAAACATGGATGAACTGAAGAGGTCGATGGGGAGGAGTAGGACAGACCATATTTCAGACTCCTGCTGAAATATGGTCTTAATCCTGCTGGCTTCCGTACAGCAGGAGCTCATTCAGAGCTGGAAGTGCTTGCTGGAGGTTCGGAGTTAACGCTTCACGTCCTGGAGTCATGATGGGGGACGCGAGCGTGAACCACATCGTGAATGGTGACCATGCCATTTTAGTCTTAAAAGCTTAAAAGATCCAAGAAACCACTTTTAATCTCCACTGACATTTTCTATGTTGCCATGGTGACGGATTTCTTGACTGAAAAAAAAAAGCATCTCCAAAGTTTGGTGAGGATTAATTACATTTAAACTGAAGCCTGATTAGGTCTCAGGTCGTTTTCACACAGGACCCGTTCAGGTCGGCCTAACTGGGTTTTGGTACCGAACACGGTGAAACTGGGTCCGTGTGAACACGCCACTCGCGCTCGTAGCTGACGTTACTCGGCCGCTCTCAGACCGGCTGTACAGGGGGGGTTTCGGAGCGGCTTGTGTCGACCTGAAATGCGGCGCGAGGGACGTGTGAACGCACACCAACTTTTTTAAACACCTTTTTGAACTTAACAGGTATCCGTAGGCAGCTGCACTATTAGGATATCCTTCTTATTGACAGCGTTATATTACAATAACAGGGTTACACGGCATAACTGTAACGTTTAGTATCATCTTGTGTTTGCTAGCTACTAATGTATTTCTAATGTTAAGGTCAACGGGGCGTTCACAATCACAATAGTATCGGTGCAGCGTTTTAGTCTTATTTTAATCAGATTAACTCATGACTTTGAGTCTAGTTTCACTCATTGATTTTAATCTCTTTTTAGTAATGTAATTCTGTTTATCCCCGTTATTAAAATGACCTATTATAGTATAGATCGAACGAAGCTAAAGCAGTGGGGCGACCGCTCGTTCTCAGCTGCTGGCCCCAGATTGTGGAACTCGCTGCCCCCCGACATTCGTCTCACGACTGAACTGAGCTCTTTTAAATCTAAGTTAAAGACTTATTTTTTTTAGTCTAGCTTTTAATTCTAACTAGTTTATTTATTAAAGGTTTTTACTCTCTCTTAGGTACACCCTGCACTCCCCCGAGTAGCCTGTTCTGATTCTCTGTTGGTTGTTTTCACTCTTAACTCTTTTTTGTTCTTCACTTTTCCTAGTATTTAAAGACACACAACAGAACTTTTAGCAGTTTTCTCAGTGACGCGCCCCCGATCGGCGACTAAACTAGCAACCATCTTGTATCGTACCTGCACCGTGATTCACTCCAGCCAGTAAAAGAAAGTCTTATCTTGACTCTTGTTCTGTCCCTTCCTCTCTTCCTTTTCCTCTCTTCCTCCTGTAATGTTTTCTTACCGAATCCGACATGATTTGCGTTCAAAACACTCGCAGGGTTGATCCCTGGTTTACATCCGGTTGCTAGTGAGTGACGCGGTGCAACGTCACGGTCGCGTCCCGGCTGGGAATCTTACATAGTGCTGTTTCTGAGCCCCGGGACGCCTCTGGGCAGCGACGGCTCGAAAATGCACATAATGAATGTTGGTGTGCCATCAAAACGAGTCAGAAACACAGATTTTTAAGGTCTAAAAGTTACGTTGTGTGTCTTTAAGTTTACATTTTTATGTTTTACATTGTTGTCTCTTTTTCTGTTACCCTGCTGTAAAGCACTTTGTGTGTCCAATGGGTACTGTAAAGGGCTATATAAATAAATTTGATTTGATTTGATTTGATTTAGATATCATATTATGATAAACTTATCCCCAGTTAGAGCTAATTAACATATATTTTTGTGTACTGTTGTGAATACACAAAAATAATATACACTCTCTCTCACACACACACAAGCAAATCACACCCCAACACCCAAGCTGGACACACGCTACATAAATGCATGCGCACACACACACACACACATCCCCTCTGTTCTGCTACAGGACCAAGCACTGAACCTGGGGGGACAGGGTCTTTCTGTCATTGCCCCCCCTACCCTCCACACGGAATTTTAGTGAAGAGAAGCTTTTATTTTTTACAGTTGTCAAACTGGTTTTTAGTAATTGAGCCATTTTGGACAACTGTTCCCACTGATAACTTGTTGCCACACCAAAGAAACCTAAACAGACCACATACACACTTAACTGATGGTGCAGGGCTGAACAGGAGTCACAAAGCATGATGGGAAATCGTGCGGAGTCTTCCTGAATAACTCTGATAGTCATTTTTCTTTGACACTGAAAAGCGAAAACGTCTTAACCCCTGAAACTGTTCACCAGCCCCGCTGGTCATCAGGTGGCATTTTACTCTGTGTCGTTGGAATTACTCTGAAAGAGTTCATATAATTTAAACATCCCGATTTTACACTGACGTGATGACATAATACAGTTTTAATCACGTCCGTCACACCGGAGTGGGATGTTGATCAAAACAAAATCCGGTCATGGTTGTTTTAATGGAAACGGCCGAGCAGCCTTCTGTTTCCTTTTCTTGCTGCTTCTTTGTTTCCTCCATAATGCCAAAGACCCCCTCCTCCTCCTCCCTTCTTCCCATTCCCCTCCTCGTCTTTCTTCCTCCGTCTCCATCGCTCTGCCCTCCTGCCAACCCTCCCTACCCGTCTCTCGTGTCCTCGTCTGACCCTGCTCGGCCTGAATGGGCACAGCTGCTGCTGAGAGCTGAGAGCCATTAGCACCATTTTCTCCTGCCGTCCCTCCGCCTGACAGACACGTCTCTGTAACAGCTCTCTCTCTTTCATTTCTGTAAACGTTTTCATCATCTAGCTTTGCTTCAGCATGCAGACCCTGATGTTGAGGGAACGTAGAGACCAGAACGATCTAAACATGTCTGCCATTCCAGGAAAGATGAAGCTGCACGAGCGTCTGTCCAATCAGATGCCACAGGTTGATAAAGACGAGGAAGCAGAGATTGTTTGCTTGCAGCCGATTGGACTCTGCAGCGATGGCTCACTGTTCTACTTCCTGATAAGCTTAGTTAGACGATGGAGCAAAATGAAAACCTGCCGAGTGCTGAAGCGGAACATCGCAGTGAGGGGGCTTACAGCAGCTACGCAGCAGTCTGCCTTGCATTGAGGCATGTTCCAGCACTGCATCACAGCAAGGCAGGTCGCGTGGTGCATCTAAGCGAGGCAGGTTGCAGCAGTGCATCGCAGCATTGCATCACAGCGAGGCATGTCACAGTGATGCATGTCGTAGCGAGGCATGTCGCAGCAGTGCATCGAAGCAAGGAAGGTCGCAGCGATGCCTTGCAGCCATGCAACACAGCGAGGCATGTCGCCGCGGTGCATCACAGTGAGGCAGGTCGCAGCATTGCCAAACAGCAGGGCATTGCAGCGAGGCAGGTCGCAGTGGTGCCGTGCAGTGGTGCATCACAGTGAGGCATCACAGCAGTGCCTTGCAGTGGTACGTCACGGCAAGACAGGTTGCAACAGTCCCTTGCAGCAGTGCATGACAGTGAGGCAGGTCACAGTGGTGCCTTGCAGCGGTGCAGAGCGCAGCAAGGCAGGTCGCAGCAGTGCATCACAGCCAGGCATGGCGCAGCGATGCCTTGCAGCTGTGCATCACAGTGGTGCATCACAGCGGTGCATTACAGTGGTGCATTCCAACGTCAGTAACTCATCTTAAATCCCTGCCTTTAAGTTCAGGATGAAAACAGCAAATAGGGGCCTGTTGTTTTCACTAGTCTGCATACATTGTAATACACATGCATCATCATAGAAGAGAAAGGCAGTGAGGCAGGTTGCAGCGGTGCATGGAAGCAAGGCAGGTCCAGTGCAACGGTGTTTTGCAGCCCTGCAATTAATAAAAACCGGTATTTTAATTCCTGATGGATCCTGCAATTTGTAGATTCTTCATATTTCCTTTGACCAATTTTTTTAAAAAGCTCACTCAGGTAACATTTTATGGTGAAAAACTGAGAAAAAATATTAAGAGCTGGACAATTTTATTTTTAAAAAATAAGTAAATAAAATCAGCTTTTAAAAAAGGTGGAATATCCGTTGCACTTGTGTGCATGTAAAACATTGAACTTCCTCTGTCATTACTTGTGTTTATATTTTTCAGATCTGGTATTGGCTTATTTTAGTTTAATGCTTCCAACATGATCCAGTTGCAGAATTCCAATTAAAATTCCAGCTGTTTGTTTTTTGTATTTCTGATTGATTTTTTTTTTTAAAGTAAAGAGAGACACACAGCACAGCTAGCTGAAGACATTTAAAAAAGAAGCTGGTAAAAACACAAAAGCCAAAGCTCCCAAACACATTCTTGAAATTTTGCTGCAGACTCTGAAGAACAGATTCAAGACTGAAAAAGATTTCAGTTGATTTTCCATAAAAATGATTCATCAGTGTCATATTAGTTGTTATTTTTAGGAACACAATATTTAGAGTAACTGTTCTCTTTCATTCCTCCTCCTCCTGGTTTTCTGCTGTTTTATTTCACCCCCCCCACCCCGCTGAAGGACAGCCGCTGTGTGCCTGGCTGCCACTCCCCATCCCCCATACTAACACTCCACACACTCGTACCCATCATGCATTTGTCAGACGCTGTCTGGGTGTTGCTGCTGTTGCAGAGCGGCGTCTTCAATACAAGACAAAATCTGAGCTTTTGTTCCTGAAAATTTTAAACTGGGATTTTAGCATCTTTCTTTAAAGCGGTCTTAGACCAGAAAGAGTGGTTGCTTCCTATAGTGAGTAACACTCATCATCATCAGACAGAAGAGAACTGAAAAACTATTGTAAGTCAGTGGTTTTGGCATTTATCATGATGTACAATACTGCCAGCATTCCTCCGAGCCAGCAGCGAGGCTGGCATTGACCCAGTGAGAGGAGCACAAAGGGAAATGTCTCATTATCGGTGAAGGGAGATGGGCTTTCTTTCAAGGTCGTGCTGTGCGGTTTAAGGGTGGAGAAAAGCTTCTCAGAAAAGGAGGCAGTTGTCGGTTGCTAGATGAAGCTCAGTCCAAAATGATGTTATCTTGTTTGGCATATTTTTGGATGTCTCAAGGCACACTCTAAGAATAGATTGGTTGGATTTGACCAATCTGGTTGGTAGTTATGTGTCCGACCAAAAAGACTGGTTAGATTAATCAATATTTTGGTAAAAGTTTGTATTGGTCTCTTTTCCCCCTCTGAGCCCATTCACCGATCGCTGATTGGAGACGCGTTTCATGAAATTGGCCCGATTATTTACCGCCTTCTCAGCATAAGTCAGGCTGTGTCCCCTCTGTTTTTAACCATGCAGTTGTCCACCCTCTTTTTAAGAAGCCTTACCTTGACCCAGCTGAGTTGGTGAACTACTGACCAATCTCGAAACTCCCTTTTCTTTCAAAAATCCTAGAAAGACTGCTGCTGCAGCTTTACAATTTCATCTTGATCAGAACATTTCAGATAAGTTTTAATCGGGTTTTAAACCAGCCCACAGCACAGAGACCGCTCTTGTAAAGGTTTTTAATGACCTGTTTTTATCTGTTGACTCTGGCCACCCTGCAGCACTTGTCCCTCTAGGCCTGACGGCTGCATTCAACACTGTGGCCCACCAGATACTGGTCTCCCCCGGCTTGAGCACTGTGTGGGTCTCCATCCTCTCAGCTGGTTCCGGTCGTATCTGTCTGGTAGATCCTTTTCAGTTCAGCTGATCACTTCTCATCCACTCCCTTTCTGTTGTCCTGCGGGGTTCCCCAAGGCTCTGTTCTGGGTCCCATACTGTTCTCACTGTAATTTACCTCTCATTAAACCCCCAAAATGGCCCAATACAGGCTCTTCCACGGTCTCAACGACCTGAAGGCATGAATGGCTCTGAACTTCCTTTGCCTTAACAGACCAGACCAAACCTTTTTATCTTCTTTGTGTTTTAACATTCCATGATAATACTAAAACAGGCTTACACCAAGGCTGCATCAGGAAAGCCACAATGTCTACAGAGTTCCTGAACTTATCGTTCTATTCTGCTACTACTGTATGTCTCTGCACAAGAGCATGTGAATGGTCAGAAAAGTGGGACGTTTACTGAAAGACAGCCTTTGACTCATAATAGATTCACAAACCTGTATTCAGAAACAATTTCCAAGGTTGAACGCCTATGTGTCGATGAAGCAAGAGTGAGTTCTCCAGAGTGATTCCATCACAATTTCACATGCAGATCAAAAGGCAACAAAGGTAAAAGAGCAGGGACTTACGGTACAGGTCAGCTCGGTGCATGCTTGCCTTGCCTTTTGTGTATTCCTCCAAAGGTTATCCAGAGATATCCACAGCTATGCTGCAAACACAAACCACAAAGTTAGACAAGACCACATCCAAAAACCATCAGTTTCATGGGGCATATGTGCTACCTCAACATTTTCTAACAAACAAAAACTTCATGTCAAGCAATATTCATGAGAGGAAGGAGAATTGATGGATAAGAAAAAGCATTAGGATCCCTGGATTAAAACTCCTTAAACCCATTTTATAAGGACTCCACCTTCAGTCCCCCCCCCACAGAACCATTAGTTTTCCTCAGTCAGTTCTCACCAGGTATAACATGCATTAAAGTAGGATGTTTCACACCCTAAAAACCCTGGGTTAAAGCCTGGTTAACTATTGGACCAACCCAGCAGTAAATAATTTGACCCAAAAAGAATAGGTTGTGCATTTCCCAACTAGATGGGTTACACTAACTTCAAACGTTGGGTCTAGCTGGTTAAACTTGTGTTTTATTTTTAACTGCTTTAATCCCTAATGTCACTGCATGTAACCTATCTCTAAATGACTGCAGAGCAGATTTATCTAGGTAAATTACGCTGCAGAGTCAGAATAGCAGCCTGAGTGGCTAGTGACTCATGTTAGCTCTGTCTCTGACCAATGATAGAGTTGTCGATGGTGGTGAGTTTATCTCCTTATCTAAGGCAGTAAACATATAACTCAAATTTATGGGATAGCGACAATAAAAGGTTAAATTACTGCTGTATTTGCATTTCCCATCAACCTTTGTGGTCCAGATATGCTGAGTTTTGAAAATAGCCCCGCCCCCTCTAATAGAAACATACCCAACTCAATGGTTGGGTTATGCCAGGGTTCACATCAATGCTCCAGTTAATAATAATAAAAAAAAACAGTTACCCAGCAGCTGGTTGATTAAATAACCCAGCATTTTTTAGTGTGCACTGGAGCTCTCAGCAGCCATTAACCACGATGACACCACAATGAAGCCTGACATGTTAACAACCAAGGAGTCTGCCCTTTCTCCTTTCATAAAGCGGGGGACACAGTTTTCTCAGAAAATATATTTCTAGTAGAGCTATTGACATGAAATTTTCACCAGATTTTGGCAACAACTCAAGTAATGCACACATACAAAGAAATCCTAACATTTATGTTCATAAATGAAGTTATGTGTGATATAGTGAAATGACACAGGGAATAAGTATTGAATATGTGAAGTAATGGAGGACAAAAAGATCTGGAAAGACAAGAAAGCAGCTGGAGTCTGTCAGTATTTAGAAAGTAATCCTGTCCTCTATCAGTGCAAAGTAATATCAGCTGGTTTAGTCCTGATTGATGCCTTTAAAAAGGTTTCTCATCACCAAGGTGTCAGACAAGAAGTATTGCATGATGGGTAAAAGCAAAGAGCTGTCTAAAGACCTACACAACCTTCTTATTGCAAACACACTGAAGGCATTGGTTCCAGGTGCATTTGTAATCTTCTGAAAGTTCCAGTGAGCACCATTGGGACCATCATCCGGAAGTGGAAAGAACACGGCATGGTCATAAAGCGGCCACGGCCAGGTGCTCCTCACAAGATTTCAGACAGAGGAGTCAGAACAATCATCAGAAAGGTTCTCCAACAGCCCAGAACCACTCGTGGAGAGCTTCAGAAAGACCTGGAACCAGCAGCTACAGTTGTTTCAGAGAAAACAAGAAGGAATGCACTCAACCGCCATGGCCTTCATGCACGCACACCACGCAAGACTCCATTTCTGAAGAAGAAGCAGGTTGATGCTGGTTTGAAGTTTGCAACACAACATCTGGACAAACCCGTGACATGGCGTATGTGTATATGTGTGTGCGCATTGAACAGCTGACCTGGTAATTTCACATTTTATCTTTTTGGCCTTGAGGCAGAGTACATTAGGCAGTGTCCTCGTGTTCTTTCATTATAGGACGATTTGATTAATCCAGGTGTGCCTGACCTCAGTAACCACAATGACAATGACCAGACGCACCTGGATTTATCAGTTTGTACAATAATGAAAGACAGGAAACAGAGAAGCACTACTAAGTTCAGGAAGTAGTAGAGTTGTGCATAAAGCACATCCACCCGTTTTCTTTTGCTTGTTGTCCCAGAGAACATTCCACCAAAGGGCGACTCAACGTAATATCTTCTGAAGGACTCACAGTGATGCAGAAACTTTACTAGTGAGTAAATGCATGTCTATACTCCTAGAAATAAGGTCCAGGTTGGAAAGAAAAGGAAGTTATCCTTTAATGTGAAGCTGAAATTCAGGTTGTAATATGACAACACACTTCAGAACTGATCCTTGAAGTGGCAGATATGATATAGTTACATCCATGTAACAGTGACCTTTACATTGAATACTGAAAGATAAAGAATGAGGACAAGTTACTGTAAGAGTCTCATATATCCAGCATCAAAAGGAAAACTGTGATAAAAAGAGCATCAAGTCCACTGTTGGACTAGTTAAAGAGAAAAAAGCTTCCCGTTTCCCCCGAATACATTCTTTACAGCAGGAGAACCTCATGAACTTTGCTGGCTTTGTCTTCTCTCAGAAAAAAGCGAAGAATGCAGCAGTGACCCGACATGACCAGCAGGGCAGCCTGGCTGCTGATGAAAATCTATTCTTTTTCATCACCCATCTAATTTATGTGTGTGTTTCAAGAGTAGCCATGCTGGTAAGACAGGAGGAAGACTCTGAACAGGGTCCCTGAGTAAGGAGAGGGGTAGCATGGGGGGGCTCAGACAGGGATCAGGGCCCCAAGCCAGACAGATACACCGGGGTGGATAACATGCCTTTAATGCTCCTGATGGACTGCCCAACTGGCGCCCAGGCTAGCTGGCACTGAACCCAGCGTTCCTCCACAGGCTGCAGGCGGGGAGGAAAGTTAGGGGTAACAGACAGACAGACAGACAAAGACAAAGACACGCTGCAGATGAGGAAAATACGGGGGGTTTGACAAACAAGTCACACAATGTTTAAGCTCAAAGACTGGATCAGAGGTTCAAAGTCAAGTTATGCCTGCCGCACACGAGAGCTTTCTGCTGAGCTAAGTTTAATCGTTTTTTGTTTGGTCACACGTCAGTTTGGGAATCAATAGTTGTGCAGTTGTTACACCGTATTTTCTGGACTACAAGTCGCACTTTTTTTCATAGTTTGGTGGTTTGTGCGACTTGTAGTCCAGTGCAGCTTATATATGGAAATACACTACTCACAAATAGTTAAGGATATTTGGCTTTTTGTATGATGTCAGAATATATCTAAAATCCACTACAACCTTTCCAGGTGAACTGGAACATTGTTCAGTGGTTGAATATTTATTCTGCATCATTCTGTTCTCCAAAAACCTAAAGTTGAATATCCTTAACTTTTTGTGAGTAGTTTAACATATTTTAAAGTATCAATTCTTATTGACTGATATGAGCCAAGGAGTAAATATTACTTTCTGATGTCAAAGGAGGGCGCTCTAGGCTTGTGACAAATATATTCTGCTCCAAGGGCAAAAATCCCAAAATAGCTTCATCTCAGTGAGAGGAGTTCATTTTGGACATCTGTCTGTGCGGTGGAACAAATCCTCAAAAAACATGTTTATCCTTCTTAGTTATGATGTCTATGATCATTTACAGGCGTTAACTTTGAAATTGGACTGATTGGGTCATTTTTAGCAGTAACAAGTTGGATATGAAAAATCCAAAAATCACCTTATTTTAAATAAATAAATACAACTTATAGTCCGGCATGACTTAAAAATGTTTTTTTCTTGTTCATGATGCATTTTTTGACTGATGCTAATTATACTCAGGAGTGACTTATAGTCCTGAAAATATGCTATTTAAATTTACTCTATTTATTTTTTAATTTGAAAATTGAACTTGTATGTTATCTGTGTTTTTGTGATGAGTATTTCCTTAATAAGTTACTGTTGAATGAGTGGCTTTTCATTTTTATTTAGTCATTTCAACTGCTCAGCCAAACTGCACAGATAACCAAACATTTTTTAATCAGATACATGGTTTTAATACAGTCTTGATTAATTTAAATACAGTATATGTCTGCATATACTTTTTGTTTTTGTTAATTGCATACGTGCACTGTTGATTTTACACTTAATGTTTTAATCAAATGGTAAATACTGTAATAAATTATTATGTCTCTGTTTCAAGGACATTGATCACATCTTTTCTGTTAACTATTCAATTAAACATTGACTGAAAAGCCAAAATAATTGTATTTACACAAACTTCAATAATGGCTGGTATATGGTATTTAGCTTACAGTGGTAATGGGAAACCTTTGTCCTTACATCCCATTTGTGTAACAAATCAAATGGTCAAAACGGAGTATTTTGTATTTGCTTACAGTGATGTTTTACAGTGATGATAGTGGTTCTTTTGTGGCGAATCTACAGCCTGATTTCAGAGATCTCTGTTTTATGAGATTTCATAATTACTAATTCATATAATCAAACTGGCATTAAAAGGTCATAAATCTTAAAAGTGACTGCATTGGCTAGTTCTGACCAGGTCTGACATTGATGAAGTGATTTTATGAAAAAAAAAAAAAAAGGTGTTGGATGATTTCATTGCAGTTTTGTGGGTGGACGTTTTTAGCCATAAAGTCACCGCAGGGTTGTAAATTTAAACAGGACATGAGGATCAAAGACATAAACGTGAGTAATGTGATTACAGGAGGTAAACACGTGGCCTGTCCAAACCAGATAAAGCCGACTGCGGCAGATTAATTTCCACTCATTGTTGTAATGATTCATCACAGCTGCTGGACATATTCCAACAAACCATAGAGCAGGCAGTTAAGGAGTTAAAGAGAGAGGATGTTAAAATCAGATTTAAAAGCGTTATAGAAGATGTTTCTTTCAACAATTTTGGCAGTATTCGGAAAAATTGGGTTCACTACTCCATACACTATGATTAATTAAAAGCTTTAAATATATGAATATTATTCTACATCAGCTGTGAAAGTAACGGGGCTGAAAAACATCCTCCAATCATCTCTGCATTCCTGACCTTTTTCATTTGTCTACTGGCTCGTCAATCACTTTTACCACCATAGTAAGAACGGGTAATAGGTGAGACTGATCAATGAGAGTGATTGATTGGCGGGAGTAATGCTGCGACCCGGAAGCTGCGAGCACTCGTCTGACGTGTGCAGCAGGTAGCTAACATTCTGCTCGTAGTTAGCGATGTACAGACGTCATGTCTGCTAAACACTGGAGTGGCTCGTGCACGTTATTCTGTGGCCGGAGGAGGGAGCTGTGAATCCAGCAGGTTGGTCTTGCGCTTTATTAAAAACTCACTAACAGTCTCTGCTTTCTGAAATGCTGAAACATCTTCTATAACGCCTTTAATACTTGTGTGATCCCTGACAGATTGTTTCCGAAGTCCCGGTTTTGCTGGTTTCCTCTGTGAGGAGGACAAAACTAATGAGTCTTCCCACTACGATGTTAACATGACATGCTCATGAAATCTGAAGGGATCCAGTTGGACTGTACCTGCTGCCCCAACGTCCAGCTCCAGCTTCCACGTAGATGACTTGCTCCTGACAGACAGGGCAGTGAACATGCTGTGTACAGTTTGCTGTGTTCATATTTGGAGAGCTCTTAAGAAGCTGAGCGGTGTTTAGATTAGCAGATTTATGCTGCAGAGGCTCATTTGATAAATAAACAGCTGGAGCTTGGGGTCTTAACTTGTGTTATGTGTTTGGTTTAACATCATTTGAGTGGTCTGGCCAAGATCAAGCATATATTATTATTAACCTTCATTTCTAAAGTCTGCGAACTTGATAGAAACAAAAGTCTGATCCCTGTTACATGTATTTATGTGAAAGAGCAGCATTTCCACTGAAGTGCAGCCAAACCTCAGCTACAGTCTGGTAACTGATGGGGTTTCTCGTCAAACTCACAACTGGCCAGTGTCAACATTCACTTTCTCCTCATTACGTCTGCATGTGTACAGCCTCTATAACTGCAGCATAATTATCATGCACATCATCACTGGTGGACGCTGCTCAGCTGTGTGCTAGTTGGCAATGTCACCGCTGGTCATGGAACATTGGGGGTAAAAGGCACCCCTGATTCCTGTGTGTACTTTTCAAACATGTATGCAAACATACAGTTGTGTGAAAACGTGTTTGCCCCCTTCCTGATTTCTCTTTTTTTTTGCATGTTTGTCACATTTATGTGTCAGATCATTAAAACAAATTTAAATATTAGACAGAGATAGCATAAGTAAACACAAAGTGCATTTTTTAAATGAAATTTTTATTAGTAAGGGG
Organism: Atherinomorus stipes; assembly: GCA_023101725.1. Lineage (NCBI taxonomy): Eukaryota > Metazoa > Chordata > Actinopteri > Atheriniformes > Atherinidae > Atherinomorus > Atherinomorus stipes. The sequence continues at coordinate 178,050 of JALJCO010004441.1, forward strand.
GGAAAAATCCAAACCTCCATGGCCCTGTGTGAAAAAGTGATTGCCCCCCCCCCCCCCCCCCCCCGATTAAAATATAAATTAACACTGGTTTTTCACATCTTTGGAAAGCTGAGTTTAATTTCTCTAGCCACACCAAGACCGGATTACTGCCACACCTCTTCTCGGTCAAGAAATCACTTAAATTGGACCTGCCTGATGAAGTTTAGTGGACCAAAAGATCCTCAAAAGCTAGACATCATGCTGCAAAACAGTGAAATTCAGGAACAAATGAGAAACAAAGTAACTGAGATCTTTCAGTCTGGAAAAGGTTCCAAAGCCATTTCTAAAGCTTTGGGACATCATACCAACCGTAAAATATGGTGGTGATAGTGTGATGGTCTGGGACTGTTTTGCTGCTTCAGGACCTGGAAGACTTGCTGTGGTAAATGGAACCATGAATTCTGCTTCTACCAAAAAATCCTGAAGGAGAATGTCCGTAAGCTGAAGCGCACTTGGGTTCTGCAGCAGAACAATGATCCAGAACACACCAGCAAGTCCACCTCTGAATGGCTTAAGAACAACAACATGAAGACTGTGGAGTGGCCTAGTCAAAGCCCCCACCTGAATCCCATTTAGATGCTGTGGCATGACCTTAAAAAGGCGGTTCATGCTGGAAAAGCCTCCAATGTGGCTGAATTACAACAATTCTGCAAAGATGAGTGGAACAAAATTCCTCCACAGCGCTGTAGAAGACTCACTGCCAGTTATCACAAACGCTTGATGCAGTTGTTGCTGCTAAGGTGGAACAACCAGTTATTAGGTTTAGGGGAAGATCACTTTTTCACACAGGGCCATGATCTGAAACATTTAAGTGTGACAAACATGATATAAAAAAAAAAAAGAAATCAGGAGGGGGACACTTTTTCACACAACTGTATATGGGATTAAAATACGAGTCAGTATTTGTATTTGCACCTTAAAAGGGGAACCTTCTTTTTTTTTAACCTGGACCTTTTTCTAGGAGTTTATTCATGCATTTCTGAGGCAGAGTTGGGGGGTACTGGACCCCTCTGACATTGGAAGATCAAATGGATCAAATGGGAGTACTGCAAAGATGCTGCAGTGATGATGGGAATGTGTGGAAGTGAATTAGGGCCCAGTCTCATGGGTTTCCTCAAACAAACTAGACTTGAACGATCTGGATTCTGGCAGCAGGGGTCTGACAACTCTGCACGGTCTCATGGCTGTTTTCGGAAATGTTTTGAGGATGAAACTGTCGTCATCACAGCGTGACGCAAGTAGAAAAAGACCACATGTCCACCACATGTTAGAGTGTCTGTCACTAATAGAAAATCTATGTACATACATGCGTTATGTATGCTGACCGGGAAAGAGCCAGCGTAAAGTTCAGAGAAACATGTCCTGTGTGTCTCGTTACTCAGTGTGCATGAGGGGATGTCTACTTCGGGAGAAGCGTCAGCAGGAAGCTCCGGTGAGAGACAAACAACTGCTGCCAGAGATCCAACACCACTGCTTCCAATTAGTATCCAACTAGCACCACTTGGCGAAAGTGAACTGATTAACTCAAGATTATTTCCAATTACGTTTTGTGACCCACAAAACTAATTAGCGTCAACTAATTGGTGTATCTTGGCCAGGTTGGGTAGTACTATAATCCTGATATGGTTTGGGGTCAATAGGTCACATGACCTCAAAGGTATTGAGCAAAAATGCTAATATTTACAGTAAAAAAATACATTAAAAATCTATTAATACCGAAAATGACATATAAATTGGTGTATCTTGGCCAGGTTGGGTAGTACTATAATCCTGATATGGTTTGGGGTCAATAGGTCACATGACCTCAAAGGTATTGAGCAAAAATGCTAATATTTACAGTAAAAAAATACATTAAAAATCTATTAATACCGAAAATGACATATAAATTGGTGTATCTTGGCCAGGTTGGGTAGTACTATAATCCTGACATGGTTTGGGGTCAATAGGTCACATGACCTCAAAGGTATTGAGCAAAAATGCTAATATTTACAGTAAAAAAATACATTAAAAATCTATTAATACCGAAAATGACATATAAATTGGTGTATCTTGGCCAGGTTGGGTAGTACTATAATCCTGATATGGTTTGGGGTCAATAGGTCACATGACCTCAAAGGTATTGAGCAAAAATGCTAATATTTACAGTAAAAAAATACATTAAAAATCTATTAATACCGAAAATGACATATAAATTGGTGTATCTTGGCCAGGTTGGGTAGTACTATAATCCTGACATGGTTTGGGGTCAATAGGTCACATGACCTCAAAGGTATTGAGCAAAAATGCTAATATTTACAGTAAAAAATACATTAAAAATCTATTAATACCGAAAATGACATATAAATTGGTGTATCTTGGCCAGGTTGGGTAGTACTATAATCCTGACATGGTTTGGGGTCAATAGGTCACATGACCTCAAAGGTATTGAGCAAAAATGCTAATATTTACAGTAAAAAATACATTCAAAATCTATAAATACCTAAAATAAAAAATTAATTGGTGTACCTGTGTCGGGTGAAGCGCCAGCAGGAACTAGCACCACTTGACGCCAAGTGGTGCTAGTTAGATCCGCCAGATTACAGCAACTACGCTAAGCTAAGCTAAAGTCAGTGCTGTCAGATTCAGAGAATGACTGGGTTTGCTAGAAAACGCTTCTGCCCACTGGTCCAACTCAGGGGACTGTGGGGGAAGCTAAATTTCACCCAGAGGTGGCATATGCCTTTAATGCAGACATCCTGAAAACTATTTGAGAAATGATTGAGATCTCCTTTGGAACTGGAAGTGAGACTAGGTTCAGATTTTATCCAACTTTTCTATCTGGAGACAAGGTTGAGAAACAGGAGAAATAAGCCATTGTCTCATTTAGTTTTCACGTGGATCTCACATTTGTCTAAGAGAAGTAAAAGAGACCTTTATGAGATCTCCCTTCCAAAATTACGGTATTTTCCTCAGGGAGTGATTTAATGAAAAGAGAGATTTTCCTTGATCCTGAACCAGTTCACTTGATCCTGAGCGCTAATGTCTCTGTTTAACTTTTTTACGCAGTACCAACAGAGGACCATAACCTAAAGGTGCCATAACCTGGTATTTTACATACACAATCCTCCTTAAATTATCTTTAAATGAACTTTTAATCATAGTTGAGAGGGGGGAAATTTTAATAAGCTCAGTTTGAGCTCTTTTTTAATCCCCCACTTTTTTTCTCGCGAGTTTAAAGGAGTGATGACATAGCAGTTAAAAACTAGTTTATGTTGTTGGCATTACTTTATATGTAAATACACCAAAGAAAAAAAAAACGGCATTTTTTACAGCGGAGTATTGTTTTGAAACGCCAGACCTCACTTCCTCAGTAATACAGTTGGGTCCGGTGATGATATGGAGCTTTACCCGGAGACCACGTTGACTTCATTTTGATTGGCTACACCTTATTTGGCTATGACCTTATTTGGAGAATCTAGGTCAAGCTGCGGCGGAGTTTGCTAAAGGCTAACTGCTAGCAACATGGGCACTTCAGACAGTGTGAGCTACGTTTATCAGACAAGACAGCATTTAGAAAATAAATAAACTTACAGGTAATGACAAGGTTGTGGCCCCCTCCCTCAGTGTTGCTGCAGAAGTTTTCTTTTAAATCCATTTGTTTGAAAATCCAGACCTGACTGCACAGAAGTTACTACTAGCTCCATACACGAAGCTGAATCAGACAGGGAGGGGGAGGGGGGAGCGGACGGTGCATAAACCGTTAGGAGAGAGAGGGGGGGGGGGGGGGGCGCTGTTTACTTGATAGTGTGCTCTTATTGGAGCAATTAAATTACGTAGAATGATAGAACTACGTAGAATGATAGAACTACGTAGAATGATAGAACTACGTAGAATGATAGAACTACGTAGAATGATAGAACTACGTAGAATGATAGAACTATGTAGAATGATGTCGTGATCGTCTTCCTCTTTGACGATGCCTGTCATTGATAGCCAGATTCATTATGAGCTCATATTTTCATGACATGGTAAAATAACCCCGTTTCATCATCTGAAATTTGTTATGACTTGATCATGTGTGGAAATCCTTAAATCCTTTTTGAATTTACATTTCACACAGTTTCCCAACTATTTTGGAATGGGTGCGTTAAAGTGACAGACTGAACTGCTTTCGTTTTTAACGACTGGGCCCAGGCACAGGAGTTTGGGGGTGACTAATGTGGCTCGTGTGCTAGCAAGGTGAATGCAGACTGTAACTGTAAGTATTTATGAGAAGACTCGGGTGGATTTAATGGATCGAACAGAACCACACCATGGTGGACTTTACCATGGGCATAGGATTATAGCGTGACTCTGGGGCCAGAGTCTGCTGGTCGGTTGGGACGGTTAAGGGGTGGCCTTTAGAGATATGGGAGTGGCCCAGGCCAGATGGGTGTGCTATACAGCCCAGGACACAATACCCCCCTTTCCCCCGCCACAGGCCAGATGGACACCATTACAGTATCCTGAAAGACCAGAGAGGGACAGAGTGAAAGTGTAAAAGGAAGGTGGGGGTGTCTGCCACTTCTAAAATCTCTAATTACCAGAATTGTTCAAATCTTTTCAGCTAGCCTGTCTTTTTCCCCCCTTTTTCTTTTCTAATACAAAAAGCTCCCTCCAAATATGCACTGCAAGCCCTCCTGAGATTTCCAATGAAAAACCAGACAGTTTCACACAAGACAGACAGACCGAGGGAGAAAAAAGGAGGAAAGCAGCGGGTGGAAGGAGAGGAGAAAAAGAGCATGTTAAAGATATGCAAATCCAACTGTCTAGGGTGAGGAGCATTAACCAGCGTTAGTAGGATAGCTGCCTCTATTTTTAGTGTTTGTGTGTGTGTGTGTGTGTGTGCGCACAGGCATGTGTGTGTGTGTGTCTCTGCCGAGGTGTGTGATGACTTCCTTAAGCCTGGGCTTTCATGTTCTAGCGAGACAGTCTGGGAGTCGAGATATGTCGGCAGAAATATTCTGCCTAATTGAGACACTTCACAAATGAAGCTGTCAAGCCGGGCTTCAAACAGAATACAGCGAGTAGCTCTGAGAGTTTCTAGGACAGCAGTGTGAAGAACAGCACGAGCGCAGCGCGATGAAGGATTACAGACTGCTTTCTGAACAATCATCTGAGCTGTCAAGGATGTTTAAAAAAAAAGAGTCAAAAATAGCCACACCAATCACAATCTCACGAAGGGAAGGGAGCTATGTATTTAGCTGTTTGTACATATGATTTGACGTCACCTAACGCCTGTGCTGAAGCAGGAGCTTTCAGGAGGTGTAATGCCCAATTTTCTAAAACCTGAGCCGTAACTAATGGCGCATTCAAATAAGCTTTTTTGATTCGAATCAGAGTCCATTTAATCGCAAAGTTCTCTTCGTTTGGAGGAGTTGTAAATGCACAAACGGACTCTGATCTGGAACAAATAAGCAGAATGGGTCAGCTTCAAGTGGACGAAATGCAGCAGGTGGACTACAAACTGCTGATTCCTGCATTTGGGTTAACATGGAATGTGGGTAAGACATGAGATTCTCATCACAATGAGGTGAAACAGGAGATTCTCATCACGATGAGGTGGAACGGGAGATTCTCATCATGATGAGGTGGAACGGGGTTACAAGATTCTCATTGTTATGTGGTGAAACAGGAGATTCTCATCACGATGAGGTGAAACGGGAGATTCTCATCACGATGATGTTGAACGGGAGATTCTCATTGTGATGAGGTGGAACGGGAGATTCTCATCACGATGAGGTGGAACGGGAGATTCTCATTGTTTTGTGGTGGAACAGGAGATTCTCATTGTGATGAGGTGGAACGGGAGATTCTCATTGTTTTGTGGTGGAACAGGAGATTCTCATTGTGATGAGGTGGAACGGAAGATTCTAATCACGATGAGGTGGAACGGAAGATTCTCATCACGATGAGGTGGAACGAAAGATTCTAATCACGATGAGGCGGAACGGGAGATTCTCATCACGATGTGGTGGAACGGGAGATTCTCATCACGATGTGGTGGAACGGGAGATTCTCATCATGATGAGGTGGAACGGGAGATTCTCATCACGATGTGGTGGAACGGGAGATTCTCATCACGATGAGGTGGAACGGGAGATTCTCATCACGATGAGGTGGAACGGGAGATTCTCATTGTTTTGTGCTGGAACGGGAGATTCTCATTGTTTTGTGGAGGAACAGGAGATTCTCATTGTTTTGTGCTGGAACGGGAGATTCTCATTGTGATGTTGTGGAACAGAAGATTCTCATCACGATGAGGTGGTACAGAAGATTCTCATTGTTATGTGGTGGAACGAGAGATTCTCATCACGATGAGGTGGTACAGAAGATTCTCATTGTTATGTGGTGGAACAGGAGATTCTCATCGTGATGAGGTGGAACGAAAGATTCTCATTGTTATGTGGTGGAACTGGAGATTCTCATCACGATGAGGTGGTACAGAAGATTCTCATTGTGATGTGGTGGAACAGGAGATTCTCATCGTGATGAGGTGGAACGAAAGATTCTCATTGTTATGTGGTGGAACGGGAGATTCTCATCACGATGAGGTGGAACGAAAGATTCTCATTGTGATGTGGTGGAACTGGAGATTCTCATTGTGATGAGGTGGAACGAAAGATTCTCATTGTGATGAGGTGGAACGAAAGATTCTCATTGTGATGAGGTGGAATGGAAGATTCTCATTGTGATGAGGTGGAACGAAAGATTCTCATTGTGATGAGGTGGAACGAAAGATTCTCATTGTGATGAGGTGGAACGAAAGATTCTCATTGTGATGAGGTGGAACGGAAGATTCTCATTGTGATGAGGTGGAACAAAAGATTCTCATTGTGATGAGGTGGAACGGGAGATTCTCATTGTGATGTGGTGGAACAGAAAGATTCTCATTGTGATGAGGTGGAACGGGAGATTCTCATCATGATAAGGTGGAACGGGAGATTCTCATTGTGATGAGGTGGAACGGAAGATTCTCATTGTGATGAGGTGGAACAAAAGATTCTCATTGTGATGAGGTGGAACGGGAGATTCTCATTGTGATGTGGTGGAACGAAAGATTCTCATTGTGATGAGGTGGAACAGGAGATTCTCATCACGATGAGGTGGAACGGGAGATTCTCATCGTGATGAGGTGGAACAGAAGATTCTCATCACGATGAGGTGGAACGGGAGATTCTCATCATGATGAGGTGGAACGGGAGATTCTCATCATGATGAGGTGGAACGAAAGATTCTCATTACAAATTTACTGCAGCTGTGTGATGCTGTTCTGCTCATATGAGGTGACAGCTATGAGGAATGTTTATCATAGCTTGTTGGATCTTTGACACCAAGAATAAAAGCGGTTCTGGAGGAAAAAGCAGGTCCAGCTCGGCAGTAGCAAGAAGGACCTGGTGAAGTGGATGTTGTATCACAGAGGCATGCAGCCTAACCAGTGTCGGATAATATTATTTTCAGTCAGTACTGTAAGTAAAACTGGTGTTATCTGTTGTATTTTCTATAATAATGCACAGTGTTCTTCACACAGAAGAAGAAAACGGGAGATCACAGAAGTTCCCTGTCATTATCTGAGACAATAGTCTTTTGATATCAACCACAGGGAGACCATTTCAGTCTCTTCTTTTCTCGCTTTTAAGTGATTTCTGTCAGCCTTGGAAGTTAATTTAAGATATCAGCTAACCTTTCACAGTTTCCAGCATAGAAAATGCACTTAAAAGCTACATACAGTGGGGTCTTTTCACACGATGCACTGATCACTTATCTCGGTCAATGCCAGTAATCTGCTCTGTTGTAATGCTGAAAGGGAAGAAATTCTACATTTACGTATTACAGGTTGACAGTCCCTGACATATAAAATATGACACATTCTCAAACATCTTGAGTAATTTAATATCTTATTAAGTGGCTTGGTTGTTTTATTTCTTATCTTTATGTATGAGAAAAATCCAAAGTTTTAACATAAAGCTTTATTAAGATTTTACTTTTACTTTGCTCATGATGGAGGGGAACGGTGTGTGTTCAGTTGTGATCCTCTCAGAGATCTGTGCTGATCAGCTGTAATACCGGAGGCGTTAAATATTTATTCCTGTTAGTGTGCAACATTCTGTGGAAAAACCTTGGCTTCTGGCATTTGCTTGGTTGTAAATTTGACCCGGACCACTCATTGCAACACCACAGAATACCCCAGCAGCAGGAGATCTACGTTTTCAAGGTCTTCAAGTCTTTCTACCACAAAGCATTTGGTGCTTCTCCTGCCAAATCCCACTCACGGGCAGACAATGCAGCTGCCAGTCTACAAAACGCTCGTTTGCTTAATTGGTTAAGTAAAATGCAGATTAGCATGACTGGTTTTAAAACAGGGGCGGAAAGCAAACAAAGATGATGATTCTGTGCATTCTTGCACATTCCTGGAGCGAGGGAAGGGTGTGGCTTCCAGTCGGATGGCCTGGCACAGGGAGACGGCTCTGACGGGACCAGCTGGAAGGTGACCCGACACACGTGCAGCAGAGAAGCCGCACACACACGAGCATAAAACACAAGATTGGTGCATGGGAGGATGAGCAGAGGATGATGCTGTCAGACTTCCATCAGCCTTGAGCTTGCAGCTCTCTGTTCTGCCTGGTGTGCATGGAGCAGTCATGTAATATCTGTGTGGGGGAATCGTGTGTGTGTCTTTGCTCTAACAGAACAAAGGACTTTTTGTTCGAAAGGCTGATGTCTGCAAGTGTACACCTATTTTCATGCACGGTCATGTGTGTTTTCTTGCACATTGTTGCAAAAGAGACTTGAGCTGCACTTCAGAGTGTTTTTGTCCCAGCAGAGCGCAGCTTTCGCCCCGGGCCAGGCCGACTGTGGGCCTCCTGCTTTCTGGGAGGACCCCGCTTGTCTTCCTTTCTTTCCTCTGGCTGAGATCTAGTAGACTGCAGCTCTGGTGAACGATCACAGCTCTGTGCAACAGTCCTTTTAAATGAGATCTGTCTGATTGTAAGAAGGTAAAGATGCACACAACAGCTGAGAAAAGAGCAGTAATAATGCAGGTGCTGGTTTAGTTTCTGGCACAAAGCTGGACTGGATCTGGTTTAAATATCAGCTCAGTTGGCATTTTTTCTGTTTTTAGAGTGTGTGCATGAGAAACTGGCAGTTGCCTCCAGAGCTAGTATTTATTATGGTCTGTGAGACAGCTCATATAAGTCGTCATCTGCAACATCTGTAATCTTAAAAGTAGGGATGTCCGACATTATCGGCCTAAATTGGCATTAAAATGTGGTATTGGAAAATATCGGTATTGGTTTTCTGGGACAATAGTTAGAAAAAATTAAATCTGGCGAGATTTCGGTATTGAAATCTCGCGAGCTCTCGTTACAGAGCAACGAAATCTAGCGAGATCTTGTTCCATCAGCGTTGTTCCAGCATGTCTAAACGTCCCTTTTATCCTGGAAGAACTTCATTTCCCAGCATTCCTTTCAGAGTCATGTGACTACGGTGCAGCTGCTGCTGCTACAGACTGACTTTGGCCCCGTCCCAATATCCCCCCTAATCCCTACACCCTTGTATGAAGTGCGCACTTGGCAGAAGTGCACATTAAGGGTTGGATGTGCAGGTTAGTGCGGGAAAAAGGCAGAATTGGGACAGTGATGGTTCCTCCATTTTGCACCACGTCATTTCATGTCACTGCTGCCAAACTCAGTTTCATCTCTGTTCCTGGTGAAGAGGCGTCATTTTCAAACATAAACTGAATAAAGTTCATTTCATCTGTTCTTGTAAACTAGATGTTATAAATCCACACAAGTTTAATGAATAAATAAATGAATTACTGAACTAATAGGGGATTATCACGCTTCCTTGTTCCGGTTACCGGAAGTTGAAACATTTGGCACTTCCTCTTCCGGGCCATGTTAACGACAGCCGTTCCTGCTCTGTTATACTGTTTAAATCGGATAAAATCCAAACATACTTAAGTTTTCATTCTAGACTGAAGTGATACTGGATCAAAAGCTGGATCAAAGCGATCGATTTGCCGCGGTGAAGGGCCGAACTTTGTAATAAAACACACGTTTGTTTGTCGCCGATGGGGCACAACACCGGCACTTCACAGCATGCTAGCATTAGCCAGCTAGCGTTTACTGACGTGCTTAACATTGTGCGTCTTAAAACACACAAACATCTGAAAATCGGGTCTGTACCCCCCCGTTTCCAGTGGAACAACTGGGGACTGCCAAGAAAGGAGACGCTTTCAGATGCTTGTGTGTTTTCAGCCGCACAAAGTTAGGCACGTTATCGAGCTGGCTAATGCTAACCTGCTAACACGACTGCGCAGACTGCCAGCCACAAACAATCGTGTGTCATTTTATTATAAAGTTCGGTCCTTCACCGCGGCGAATCGGTCGTTTTGATCCACTTCTTCCTCAGCATGACTTCAGTCTGGAATGAAAACTTGGCATTGGCGTTTATCCGATTTACAGAGTTTAACAGAGTAGTAGCTGGCGAACTATTGTTAGCAGGTTAGCATTAGCCAGCTCGATAACGTGCCTAACTTTGTGCGGCTGAAAACACACAAGCATCTGAAAACGTCTCCTTTCTTGGCAGTCCCCAGTTGTTCCACTGGAAACGGGGGGGTACCGACCCGATTTTCAGATGTTTGTGTGTTTTAAGACGCACAATGTTAAGCACGTCAGTAAACGCTAGCTGGCTAATGCTAGCATGCTGTGAAGTGCCGGTGTTGTGCCCCATCGGTGACAAACAAACGTGTGTTTTATTATAAAGTTCGGCCCTTCACCGCGGCGAATCGATCGCTTTGATCCAGCTTTTGATCCAGTATCACTTCAGTCTGGAATGAAAACTTAAGTATGTTTGGATTTTATCCGATTTAAACAGTATAACAGAGCAGGAACGGCCTTTGTTAACATGGCCCGGAAGAGGAAGTGTCAAAATCCGGGAACTTCCGGTTAGCGTGATAATCCCCTATTTATGTAAGATGGCTGTAGAATTTCACCAGTACAGGTTAAATAACTGTTACATTCATGATTAAATTGTCGCTCTGTGACTGTTATCGTTAGCATAATGTCCGTAAATGTCCACATGTCCATAAAAACTTGTATAAGTTCTGTGAGTTACATTGGGAACTGAGACCCGTATTAATCACATGAGTTGTAAGGCTCACAGAAATATGGCTGCATAATTATTATATTCTTAATTTCATTGTAAATCATAGATGCTTTGGTATTGTATACTTATTTAATTTTTGCTTTTTTCTTTTAAAATGTTTGCTTAGTATTGTATTTTAATTTAGTTAAACTGTGTTTTTGTTGATTGTATGTTCCAAATTTATGTTGATCTGGGTTCCAGGAAGAATATTCTTCACTGGTGAAGACTAATGGGGATCCATAATAAACTAAACTGAACTAAAGTATGTCAGGTAAACAGGTTTCCCTTGTTAAAGACGCTGCGTCTCACTGGGACTTACCTTTAAATAAAGTTTTTGAATAAAAAATAAAAACTTTCATTATTCAAATGCTTTGAATTTTAATATTCAAAGTATATTTCTGAAGTAACAAACTTAAGTAATTATTTCACCTACTGCATAAAAGATTAAATATTTTAATGTTTAAATCTGAAATGGCTTTTTTTCCACCACAGGCAGGAGCTCATCACCAAACATGGACATGTTCCGCCTTTATGGTTCAAAACGTCACATGCAGCAATGAATTATGGGTAATATGCTTCGGTAAAGTCTGCATGGATGCGGACTTCATGAAGTGTGGATTGAGAACGCAAAAGGGGCGTGACGGACTTTCGCCCTCGAGCAGCCCTGGAGAACCGGGACACACTACGCACTTCTACCCCCCAACGGGAGCGCGCATGCTGGGGGCACAAGGGTGGAAGTGCGGGTGTTGGGACGGGGCCTGACTTTGAAGCTGCTGATTACATGTCTGGTTTCAAGTTGTTGTTTAACTTACCGAGTTGTTAGAAAAATTAGAATTAGACACATGTTGGCTAACACCTGCTAGTATCTGATATATGGTAGTATCTAATACCTGCTAGTATCTGATATATGGTAGTATCTAATACCTGCTAGTATCTGATATATGGTAGTATCTAATACCTGCTAGTATCTGATATCTGGTAGTATCTAATACCTGCTAGTATCTGATATATGGTAGTATCTGATACCTGCTAGTATCTGATATATGGTAGCATCAAATACCTGCTAGTATCTGATATATAGTAGCATCTAATACCTGCTAGTATCTGATATATGGTAGTATCTAATACCTGCTAGTGTCTGATATATGGTAGTATCTGATACCTGCTAGTATCTGATATATAGTAGCATCTAATACCTGCTAGTGTCTGATATATGGTAGTATCTAATACCTGCTAGTGTCTGATATATGGTAGTATCTGATACCTGCTAGTATCTGATATATAGTAGCATCAAATACCTGCTAGTATCTGATATATAGTAGCATCTAATACCTGCTAGTGTCTGATATATGGTAGTATCTGATACCTGCTAGTATCTGATATATGGTAGCATCAAATACCTGCTAGTATCTGATATATAGTAGTATCTAATACCTGCTAGTATCTGATATATGGTAGTATCTAATACCTGCTAGTATCTGATATATGGTAGTATCTAATACCTGCTAGTATCTGATATCTGGTAGTATCTAATACCTGCTAGTATCTGATATATGGTAGTATCTGATACCTGCTAGTATCTGATATATGGTAGCATCAAATACCTGCTAGTATCTGATATATAGTAGCATCTAATACCTGCTAGTATCTGATATATGGTAGTATCTGATACCTGCTAGTATCTGATATATGGTAGCATCTAATACCTGCTAGTATCTGATATATGGTAGTATGTAATACCTGCTAGTATCTGACATATAGTAGTATCTAATACCTGCTAGTATCTGATATATGGTAGTATGTAATACCTGCTAGTATCTGATATATGGTAGTATCTAATACCTGCTAGTATCTGATATATGGTAGTATCTAATACCTGCTAGTATCTGATATATGGTAGTATCTAATACCTGCTAGTATCTGATATATGGTAGTATCTAATACCTGCTAGTATCTGATATATGGTAGTATCTGATACCTGCTAGTATCTGATATATGGTAGCATCAAATACCTGCTAGTATCTGATATATAGTAGCATCTAATACCTGCTAGTATCTGATATATGGTAGTATCTGATACCTGCTAGTATCTGATATATGGTAGCATCTAATACCTGCTAGTATCTGATATATGGTAGTATCTAATACCTGCTAGTATCTGACATATGGTAGTATGTAATACCTGCTAGTATCTGACATATAGTAGTATGTAATACCTGCTAGTATCTGACATATAGTAGTATCTAATACCTGCTAGTATCTGATATATGGTAGTATGTAATACCTGCTAGTATCTGATATATGGTAGCATCTAATACCTGCTAGTATCTAATATATATTCGTATCTAATACCTGCTAGTATCTGATATATGGTAGTATCTAATACCTGCTAGTATCTGATATGGTAGTATCTAATACCTGCTAGTATCTGATATATGGTAGTATCTAATACCTGCTAGTATCTGATATATGGTAGTATCTAATACCTGCTAGTATCTGATATATGGTAGTATCTAATACCTGCTAGTATCTGATATGGTAGTATCTAATACCTGCTAGTATCTGATATATGGTAGTATCTAATACCTGCTAGTATCTGATATATGGTAGTATCTAATACCTGCTAGTATCTGATATATGGTAGTATCTAATACCTGCTAGTATCTGATATATGGTAGTATCTAATACCTGCTAGTATCTGATATATGGTAGTATGTAATACCTGCTCGTATCTGATATATGATAGTATCTAATACCTGCTAGTATCTCATATATGGTAGTATCTAATACCTGCTAGTATCTGATATATGGTAGTATCTAATACCTGCTAGTATCTGATATGGTAGTATCTAATACCTGCTAGTATCTGATATATGGTAGTATCTAATACCTGCTAGTATCTGATATATGGTAGTATCTAATACCTGCTAGTATCTGATATATGGTAGTATGTAATACCTGCTAGTATCTGATATATGGTAGTATGTAATACCTGCTCGTATCTGATATATGATAGTATCTAATACCTGCTAGTATCTCATATATGGTAGTATCTAATACCTGCTAGTATCTGATATATGGTAGTATGTAATACCTGCTAGTATCTGATATATGGTAGTATGTAATACCTGCTCGTATCTGATATCTGGCAGCCAGATGTCCAACGTGAACTCCTCTCGCTGAGTTAAGAATATGTTTGGATCTTTGCTCTCGGAGCAGAATATAGTTGTATCTCTCAGAATATGAGAGAAACAACCTCTCAGTTGTCTGCAGAGATCAGTATCGGTTTAAATTGGAAATTGGAATTAAAGAGGTTGGGCGATATTGGTATATCAGATATCGGTAAAAAAAAATAAGCCTATATGGAACATCCCTATCATTTCCTAGGTGTAGTTGAGCCTGTATGGACTCGGAGGCCAGTTCTGAGGATGGGCTGGTAAACTGCAGAGAACATATCAGAGGAGCATCTCTTCATCTTCATCATGTCCTTCTTTATTCACCTCTGTCGTGAATCTGAAGACTTGCTGTCTGCTAACAGTCAGGTGTCATCAGCTGCAAGTTGGCGTGTTTGTTAGACTCTGTCATTAATATTTATCTAAATAGTGAAAACTGGAAGATGCACAGGATGAGCTGCATGCACATACTGTCCAGAACTGAGCCGATGTAATTCCATCGTCTCATGCCTGCCATCTCTGCGTCCTGTGTTTGTTTGTGTTGTATCTAGTTCCTGGTGCCATATGCTATCCGTAACATTGGTATCACATTCTCCAGCAGGCCCTCAGTAGCCTGCTGTTCTCAGGGCTCAGCTCTTCTTGTCCAAACAAAGACCTCTCTGACAAACAGAGTCAAGCTTTACAGTTCAGGATGAAAGTTTCAGAGCTGAGACTTGCATATTGTTTAACTGATCCACTTTTAGCATCTACTCATCTCCACTGCAGCCAAATGCTTCTTTTCATATCAATGTGCAGCCATGTTTTGTATTTTAGAGACAGCTAAACAAGTTTATTTAATCTCGTAGAGCAATTAAACCATCTTGATTTAAAAGAAAACAGAACAACTTCTTCCAAGTGTGAGATGCCAAGATACCAAGAAGAATCAGCCATCGTTCTTCTAAGTACAGGGGTTAGACAATGAAACTGAAACAGCTGTCATTTTAGTGTGGGAGGTTTCATGGCTAAATCAGACCAGCCTGGTGGCAAATATTCATTAATTGCACATTGCACCAGTAAGAGCAGAGTGTGAAGGTTCAATTAGCAGGTAAAAAGCACAGTTTTGCTCAAAACATTGCAATGCATACAACATTGTATCAGAGTTCAAAAGAGGACAAATTGTTGGTGCACGTCTTGCTGGCGCATCTGTGACCAAGACAAGTCTTTGTGATGTATGAAGAGCCACAGTATCCAGGGTAATGTCAGCATACCACCAAGGAGGACGAACCACATCCAACAGGATTAACTGTGGACGCAAGAGGAAGCTGTCTGAACGGGATGTTCGGGCGCTAACCCGGATTGTATCCAAAAAACGTAAAACCACAGCGGCCCAAATCACAGCATTCGCTTGGCCCAGGACTTGTGCTAGATGGGCCAAGGACTACTGAACCATTCTGGAGGACCATGTGCATCCAAAGGTTCAAACATTGTATCCTGGAGGCGGTGCAGTGTATCAAGGTTCAAGGAGTCTTTATTGTCCCTGTAGGGCAATTTCTTGCGCAACTAGCAGTGCTAAAACACAACAACAGTCATTCAAACAACAAAGACAACAGATAGGAAACAACAGCATCATGACAGGTTAGTCACTTGTTTAAGAAAACAATGGCTGCGTGGACAAATGAGTGCTTGAGTCTGTTGGTCCTGCACTTTGGTAGCATGTACCTACGCCCTGACGGGAGAAGCAGGAATTCACCAGCCAGGGGGTGGCTCTGGTCCCCAAGGATGGAGTGGGCCTTGCCCAAAGTTCTGCGCTGGTAAAGGGCAGTCAGGTCGTTCAGGTTTATACCTGCAATTTTGCTGCACACTCTCACAATGCCCTGCAGCCTGTTTTTGCTCTTTAGGGAGACGGAGCCAAACCAACAAATAAAAGAAAAGGTAAGAATGGATTCGATAAAACAAGAGTAAAACATGCGCATAAAAGTGCTGTCCACATTAAAATTACGCAGCTTCCTGTAAAAATACATGCGCTGATGGGCCTTTTTACACACGGCGTCAACTTGAGTCTCGAAGGTCAGCTTGTCATCTATATAAGTTCCAAGGTACTTATAATTACTGACCAGCTATCAGGATGACAATGCACCAATACACACAGCAAGACTGATGAAAGATTGGTTTGATGAACATGAAAGTGAAGTTGAACATCTCCCATGGCCTGCAAAGTCACCAGATCTAAATATTATTGAGCCACTTTGGGGAGTTTTGGAGGAGCGAGTCAGGAAACGTTTTCCTCCACCAGCATCACGTAGTGACCTGGCCACTATCCTGCAAGAAGTATGGCTTAAAATCCCTCTGACCACTGTTCAGGACTTGTAGATGTCATTTCCAAGACGAATTGTCGCTGTATTGGCTGCAGAATTGGCCTCACACCATACTAATAAATGATTGTGGTCTAAAACCAAGTGTTTCAGTTTCATTGTCTAACCCCTGTATGTATTTAGGCCTTTGGATGCCGTGGGCCTGGCGTCTGTGTTGTGTATTTCATCTCTGAAAATGTAAACCGGACTAAAGTGTACTCTCTGTCGACGGTGATCCTGTCGGAGAGCCTCTCCAGCTGCAAGAAATAGTTTTTAAGTGCCCGTCACTTTGTCCGGCAACGTAGAGGGCTCTCTGTAACCTCCTAAAGAAATAGCACTTCATGGACGACTATACATTAGCCTGGTGTCTGTCACTCCGTCAAAGAACAACAGAGACGGCGAGGGCTGTGATTGATCTATATCAACGTAAACGCTGGCAGCGCCATTTTTAAAACACCGGCTAGCCTACGAAGACGCAGAGATGACTCCAACCGAAGAACGTTTGGCCAAAGAAGTGAGGAAAAACCTAAACTTCTCCATCGTCTCCATTTCTGGATCAACAATTGAACATCATCAACATTTAAATTGTAATTTTGTATTTGTTTTTATTATTCATTGTTTGGTGTTATTTACTTTGCTGCCTCTTAGCCAGGTCGTCATTGTGAATGAGAACTGGTTCTCAACTGACTTACCTGGTTTTAAATAAAGGTCACTACTACTACTACTTCTGTATCAACAGTATCTGTTTGCAGCAACAGTCTTTCTTGCTCACTGGAACCGGAAATGTAATTGTGGGGTTTTATCCTCAGTTGGAATATCAGAAACACGCATCACTAATAACGTAAATGGAATAATTCACCAGGGAATGCAAGTCACTGACAAAGCACGAACATCACAGCCACAAAGAGGCAATGCCTCCGACTGTCTGTCTGCTCCACTCCACCTCCTCCCTGTTCACACACAATCTTTTCTTCTTCATCGTGGAAACTATTTAGTATGCAGAGGTATGCCCACAGTTAAGAAAAGAAAAAGCTAACGTGTTAAGCACAGACATCCATACGCACTATTTTCATCATGTTTGGCTCTCAGTAGGTACAATGTATTTTGTCAGTGCATGCAAACACACAAGCAGCACATATATCTACGTCCAAGGTGCACACATAAAGCTGCACTTAAATAAATTCAGTTATCTTTAGTTTTGTGTGGAATTTGAGTTTGAGACGTTTAGAGGAGATTCACTGAAGAAAATGTGAATGTTTAGCGTTTGAACACATTCCAGCTCAAATGGAAATCATCTGATCTTCATTTTATACTGTTGGTGATTTTTCCTTTAGAGATGGGATTTATGGTTCTTTGAAGGGAGCCGGACGTTGAGGAGCTGTTCCTTTTTAAAGAGCCGTTCAAAAGACCGGCCCATTTTTCTGTTTTATCCATCCTTTTTTTAAATTTTAGAATTCAATCAACAAAAACTTCTTTTTTATTAAGTCACAAATCCCTGGTAGCAAATTATTAGCCAATACGAGGATCTGAATGATTCAAACTTCGACAGGGGCGACAGTGGCTCAGGTGGTAGAGCAGGTCGGCCAATGGGTCGGCGGTTCGAATCCCGATCCCCCAGCCATATGTCGTTGTGTCCTTGGGCAAGGCACTTAACCCCCCTTGCCTGGTATGAATGTGTGTGAATGTGCCGGTGGTGGTCGGAGGGGCTGTAGGCGCGAAATGGCTGCCACGCTTCCGTCAGTCTGTCCCAGGGCAGCTGTGGCTACATACGTAGCTTACCATCACCAAGTATGACTGAGGAGTGAAAGAATACTGGATCTACTGTGAGCATTTTGAGTTCCTAGGTAGGAAAAAAAGTGCGATATAAATCTAAATCTACACATTCTATCAATTTATACCAAAGATTATAGAGATCAGTATCCGGTCTGGTCTGATGAACTGACAGTGGAGCCAGGTGGGCGTTTTCCACCGTCGCCATCTTGCCGTGTTATGTGTGTCGTCACTCCTGGAAAATACGAAAATGAGCAAAGGGCGACCGCGGGGCAAATGAGTGCTTTCCACCAGCGCCGGCCGCCGGCCATATAGCCGACTACTCAGCTAAGTCCGGCCGGCTACTTATGATAATAATAATAATGGATTTGATTTATATCGCACTTTTTTTTCCCATCCAGGAACTCAAAGCACTCACAGTAGATCCATTATTCTTTCACTCCTCAGTCATACTTGGTGTGTCCTTGGTTGGTTGTGTCCTTGCCCAAGGACACAACGACATATGGCTGGGGGATCGGGATTCGAACCGCCGATCCTCCAATCATTGGCCGACCTGCTCTACCACCTGAGCCACTTGTCACTTGTTACTAATCGGGATCGGAGCGTCGGGCTCTGGTCGGGATTCCACGTAATGACGCGTGACGTTTACGCGCTCTGTGGTGCGTGCAGCCAAAATGTGGCTTTCCCACCGTAGTTTCCCTTAAAGCTGTGACACCGCTCTTTTCTCCACCACTTTCAAACTCCGCTGCTCCGTCGCAGTGTAAACTCCATCAATTGAAAGCAGTGGTATTGTGGGGCTCTTTCGCCATGCCTCGCAGGCCTGTATTTATTAGTATATGCATGCTTCGTATTATAACCTGACAATACGCCCTCGTTTACCCGGACATATCCTCCCTTTGAGAGGTAGAGCGCCATGTTTTTCTAAATCATCTCGGAAGGAGTCGCAGCGCAGAGAAGCCGGAGTTCAACCCGCTAATCACATCACCTGTTGGGATGCACGGGACAACGAGACAACGGGAACGCACTATAACCATGTGAGTGCGAAATATGGAGTTTGAACCAAACCTCGGCTCGGATGGTTTTCTCATGGAGGCTGCGAACGAAGCTATTCAGGCTTTCCTGGAGAGGTCACATCTCCATCACTTTCTCCACTTTTTAGCAAAAACACCGTCAGACGAGGTGAAGTCGAGGTTCAGGTTCGGACTGATGCTTTGATGGTTTGGGGAAGAAGAAAATGCAGAAACATAAATGTAAATGAAAATAAATCCTGTTTTCATCTTGGTGGTGAGGCATGAGAAGCTCAGTGCATGATGGGAAGCAGGAGCTGGAAGTTCTCATCAGTTCTGCATAAACAGACTTCTTTTTTCTTTTATGTCTGGTGTTTCTATGTTTATTACATTATTACATTCTGAAGAGAAAAACACCAGCAGAAAGACAGGATTTTTTCACTTGGCCCTAAACTTTGTGATCTTTGGTCCCCAAAAACTCCAAAATATTGTCTTATGTAGACAACATAACAACACATCCTCAAAATTATTCATACCCTCCAATGAAAGTAGGAAAAAAATCAGCTGTAAGTGAAATAAGATGAAATTGACAAAAGTAATAAATAAAAATTCTATGAAAATCCTGACATTGATTTTGGATTGTGGTTCAACAGAAATATTGAAAACAAACATTAAATATTAAAACAAGTAAACAAGCATGTTGGGGCTCCTTAGCTAAAATTTGATTGAGCAACACTTGAAGAAAATCACTGCAATCAGGAGTTTTCTGTAATACTTAAATACTTTTCACCTGTTGTCAGGTATGTTGGTCCACTGTTCATGGGAAAGGTGCCCGAATGTGTCTGGGATGATTTTGTTTGTTTGTTTGTTTGTTTGAATGATTATTTTAAAGTACAATTCAAAATCAATACTTTATTTCACTAAATTATAATTTTGTAAATTTTCATTCATCATTAGTTTCTTTTAATGTTATTTGAAATACTTTTGTGAATTTAGCCTTTTTCTGTAATTGGAGGGCATGAATAATTTGGAGGACTGTGTGTATATATATATATATATATATACACACACACACACATTTATATATATATATGTGTATATATACACAATAAAATCAGCAGTGTTGGAGTAACACTTAAAGAGTCAAACGCTACGCCAGGTTACATATGGTCCTGCCCTGTATAGTGTTAAAGTTACACTGGACCTAGTGTTGAATTTTTAGTGTTAATCAAATAAGTGTTAATTTTCATTATAGAGTTAAACTTGATCAACACGGACGTTAATAAGCTTTTACTCTTTGAGATAAAGTAACAACCTATAGTGTTGATTTAATATGTCATTACACAAGCGGCTGACACATTAAATTCCTTAACATTTACGCAAAGTAAAATATTTCAGTTAATGGTGACTTGCATCTTTTCAAGGTTTAATCAGGATTCTTGTCCTTGATTACCTTTCTGGCAAATTGAGATTGTGGAGAGGCAGTGCCCATCACCTCCAGCATCTCTTTTACTTAGAAATTTGAAATCACACCAAGGAAACATAAGCTGAGCACATACACTTCACTCATGGTGCACGATTGAACCGTGAAGTCACACAGTGAAGTCGCTTTTCTTTAAATGAGTTCTGGCATTGTTGAATGTATATTTTTTCTGCTATGATATGAAGTTTGTGCTTTATACCGTGTATTTGGTGATAAGCAAAATAAATAAACAAAATGAAATGAAATGAACAATGCATGATGGGAAATATTCAAACTGAAAAGGGTGGAGCCTCCCTGAGTAACTCTGATGAGAGTTATTTTTCTTTGACACTGAAAAGAAAAAAACTTGTTTTAACTCTGAAAATGATCACCAGCACTGCTGGTCATCAGGGGGCATTTTACTCTCACCAGTGTTGGAATTACTTTGAAAGAGTTAATGTGATTTAATAATTCAAATTTTACACTGAGGATTTTGCTGTGTATATATATATATATATATATATATATATATATATATATATATATTTATATATATAAAATCACGGAGCAGAGATGCCCCACGATGACGTTTCCTAGCTTTGTTTATCACGTAAAGCCGAGTCGCTCTCTTTACTGCGTCTGTCATGGTGCAGACAGACCGGTTAAAGGAAAAAGAAAAGGGGGGGGGGGCTCCTCCTGACACGCGACAAGCATGCCTTGGCTGGACATCCCTTGACACACGTCGGGGGTGTCTTGACGCTGGAAATGAAAGGTTTTTAGCGACTTTTTAGCGACCCAGCGTCCAAATTTGGGCTTCAGGCGCATTTTTGATGCCCAAATCACGTTAGGTGTGTACGCAGCCGTGGACGCTGTGGACTCCTGAGCAAGGTCCTTAACCCCCACCAACTGCTCCCAGGGCGCCTTACGTAGCAGCCCCCTGCTCTCTGACACTGACAGTACAGAGATGGGTGAAATGCAGAGCCCGAACTTCCCCCCCGGGGTTCATAGCAGTATCTAAAAAACAGAAATAAATAAACTAACATTATACCTAGAAGTATACTTAAAAGTGTACTTTCTAAAAATAAAAGTAAGCTTGAAGGTTTAGTTCGATTACACTCACAGTCTACCACAAGATTACTTTAAAGGGGAAGTTCAGGATTTTTGACATAGAGCCTCATTTTCAAGTGAGCCAGAATACTACTTGTCACTGAAGACAGTTTCAACATATTTCATCCCGTTATTCTAGTTCCAGGAGGTCGCTGATGCTAATGCTAGTGGAAGTCAATAGGAATCTGCTAGCCTGTCATTAAAACAATGTATATATATATATATATATATATATATATATATATATATATATATATACTTAAAGGAGCTGTATCATGCTTTTTAAATGTTCCAAAAGTCAAATACAGGCATTTATAAGCTAGATATGTTCCCATCGTTACTATAGAAACTAATTTGCTGTTAAATATTAGTTTTTCGATGCATCTAATTTCCAACACGGAAGTAAGATGGCTGACTGTACTGAACCGCGGAGCTCTCGACCAATTGCAGCATGTTTTACGCCCATTTCATGACGTCGCCCCCGGAACAGACACTTATTCTGAAGGGTCACAGAATTGTCTGTAGCACCGGCACCGGCAGCTCTCATGTGGATGTTAGTAGTAAACATTGATGGATAATCGGACTCCGATCGACGAGATCAAACGGAGCAGCCTGTTATGGAGCTGTATGCGCTCGACCCAGAGTCTGATATGGAGTTTGAAGTACACGCAGTACCACAGAAGTACAACAGAGACCCCTGACAAGTAAGTAAATTAGCGAACAAATCATAGGCTAACAGTTAGCATTGAGCTGAGAGATGTGTTGACTCACCAGTGTTGTTGTCTGTCCATGCGCGTTTTTATAGCAGGAACTGCGTCAGGTTTCAGAAGTAATCCCAGAGAAAAAAACACTTTACTGTCGAGATTCATGAAGTTGTCAGGAGTGAAGTTCACACACAAAGTTGAGTTTTTTTTTCTGCTCCTGAAGTTAAAATCCAACCACTTCTGGCAAGTCGATTCATCCAGTACAACAAATAAACTCCCACGCTGAACATAACCACGCTGAACGTAACTGCATTTTTCCCAACTTGCTGTCCTCTAGAGCTTAAAAAAAAAAAAAAAAAAGAAAGAAAATTCTCCTGAACTCTGGAGCAAACGTCTGTTAGCTGATGGCTGCTTGTCTCTGAGGAAATCTTCCTGCAGGTGTTAGTTTCTTCCTCAGAGAGTGTGTATAGGATTCTCTGAGTTTCTGTTCAACAGAGGGCGTCTTGCTACGATACTGCGCATGCGTGTTTGTCACTTCATGATTGGTGCCACGTTCATACGTAACGGGGTGGACCGTCAGCCGTTTGCAGGGAGGTAGCGCTTGGTTTAAATATTCATGTAGATTACTCAAATATGCATGAATGAAGAAAAATAACAATTTAAATCATTTCTTGATGAGGAAATAACACACTGACATGCTGAAAAGCTCTTAAAAGTCCATTTTTCATGATAGGGCTCCTTTAAAAGTATACTCTTAAATACTTAAATTGGGCCAATTTAGTCCAAAGAAGTACACTTGATAGTCTACTGGTATACACTGATAGTAGTGTACTTGGTAAATAAAAGTATAACTGTAGTATACTTGAGTATACTTAATGATATGTACTTAAGGAATACTTCTTTTTGGTAAGGGTCTGTAAACATGACATGAGTAGTCATGTTTCCATGGAGACTTTTTTACTGTCTGAACTAAATCATCCTGATTGAGGATTTCAGGCAGCTGTTTCCATGGGAACTCATTTTTCTGATCTGGTGTGTAGATGGCATTGTCAATGCAAGTCAGAGCTGAAAGAACGCAACCTCACAAGTTCTCATCAGCGTTTTCATGATGGCGCCATCAGAACTAACTAAAAGACGTTTCTTTATCCAACCGCAAACTTTATCCAGAAGCAAACGTAAAGACGATTCTCCGCGACCGGCTCCAGCCTTTACACGACTAAACTGCTACTTTCTGTGCGCACCGGAAGTTCCCCCCATAACTGTTGATAATGGCGCCGCCCGCCCGGCGACCGCCTCAGGAAAATTGTGGAGAAAAGTGCGACAGGCAATGTGACGTATAGACGCGTGGAGCCGTAGCCATAGACTGTCATCAGCTGCATCACTCCACAACCCCCCACACCCCCGCCCCTAAATATGAATGTAAGGATGCCAAATAAAGAAACACAAAAAAGTCTGAGTGCAAAATAAAAGCCTCCTAAAATACACGTGAGCACAAAATAAAGGTTTCACTATATAGAAAACTAAATGAATAACTAAATAAATAACTTAATAAATAACTAAATAAATAACTAAAATAACTAAATAACTAAATGAATAACTAAATGAATAACTAAATAAATAACTTAATAAATAACTAAAATAACTACATAAATAACTTAATGAATAACTAAACAAATAACATAATAAATAACTAAAATAACTACATAAATAACTTAATGAATAACTAAACAAATAACATAATAACTAATATAACTACATAAATAACTTAATAAATAACTAAATAAACAACATAATAAATAACTAAAATAACTAAATAAATAACTTAATGAATAACTAAATAAATATTGTAATAAATATGACTAAATAAATAACTAAATTAATGAATAAATAACTAAATAAATAACTTGATATATAAATAAATGAAATAAATGAATTAACAAATAACTAAATAAAGAAATATAAGACTAAATAGATAACTTAATAAATAAATATATAACTTAAAATATAACTAAATAAATAAATATGGAAACAATTATTTTGTGCATTTTATATAAATTTATATTGTGGAACACTTATTAATTTTGGTATATATTTATTTGTTTGATTATGAATAAAATTGCATTCCATAAATTCCACCCTTGTATTCACAAGATTAATGCAAATTGTAAAATCATGTTAATAACTTAATGAATAACTAAATAAATAACTTGATAAATATGACTTAATAAATAACTCAACTAATGAATAAATAACTTAGCTAACTAAATTAATAACTTGATATATAAATGAATCAAATAAATGACTTAACAACTAACTAACTAAATAAATATAAGACTAAATAAATAACTTAATAAATAAATAAATATATAACTAAATTAATAAATAACTAAATTAATGGTTATGTAACTAAACATATAACTAACTAACTAAATGTGGAATAATAATTTTGTGCATTTTATATATATTTATATTGTGGAACACTTATTTATTTAGGTATTTATTTATTTATTTAATTATGAATAAAATGGCATTCCATAGGCATTAGATAGAAGTAAAATTTGTGAACAGAAATGCTTTTGAATTGAGAGTAGATTAAACAAAAATAAGATGAAAAACTTCTTTAAATTATCAAATAAGTTCAGTACAAGTTAAAATTATTTACATTTATTCAGTGTAAAGTTTTCAAATATAAAATGTAATTATAATATTATAAATTTACCAAAACACTATGGCCCTCATTTATCAAACCAGCGTAGAAATGATCGCACGTCTGATTGTAAAAAGGATCGTACGAATGGACCCACCTGTGATCTATTAAAAAGTTCGTGTCGGACCAATCTCGTCGTACGAACAAAAGAGTCTTAAAATACCACAGCTGAACTCCATCGTCATGTAAATGTCACGCCGAGGGCTTAGCCCGGAGTCGCGCCAGGTGTAAGTTTGAAAAAAGCTTTTCTCTCGTCTTTCGCGACAAACGTGTTTTAGAAGGCAATAATAGACATAATGGAGCGGATAAATTGTCATTTTAATTTAGAAAAATTAATTAACCACAAAATCAACAATGAAATGTTGACCATTATGTTGCTAAAACGTGCGCTGCACTCGTGCATAACGGTTCATACAGTATTCACCTTTTGTCTTCTCTTTGACTCATCACTGACCCTCCTCATCATCACATGTTCTCTCACATGCTCTTCTTATCTCATTATTTGCTCTTCTTTTTCTTCCTAATTTTTTCTCCTCTCTCCTTTTGTTCTCATTTTCACCTCATTTATTCATTTATAGGTTTCACAAACCAGGAACTGTGCTTTAATTAATCTGCAGTCCCTAAAGAACATCTGAGTCCAGGTTTGAAAAGTGTAAGTGTTGTAGTTTTTACACAGGACCTCGTTAAATGTTGTCAGAGTGGAATTGCCCTTTAAGCCAAAAATCGAAACAGAAGCTGAGAAAGGAGTTGCTGTTAACTTCAGCCTCGTTTTTTATGTTGGGGGGGTTTCATGTTGACTTTTTCATGTTTTTAACGAGAAAAAAAGAGTCAGCACTGCGTTATCTTACCTTTTACTTTCCTACTGAAAAGCTGAGGATGTAGCTGCTGCTTTCTCTCATCTTTCTGTCCATCTCCGCTCTCATTTGCTGATGGATATTTTATGGCGCTGTTTAATCTGACTGCTGCTCTTCTCTGCACATGCGCACACAGAGCTGACAAACTTACTTTAACTTCGTCTGACATCAAAGACGGGCGCTAATCGGACATCGGACTTCACACACAAACGTTCACTCACACACCAAACCAACAGGAGCTGGGCTGGACCTTCGCGCATTAATGGTGCGCTTAAGTGCTGGTAGAAAGCTGGGTCATTTGGATTTTCATCGGATTTTTTTTTCAGAAAAAGGTGGTTAAATAGTAAATTCATACCCGGTGCTACACTGAAAACATTCGGGGCTGAAGCCCCGGGAAAAATCAGCTGGCTGGTCACTGCTGGTCATGCCCACGGTTACGCCCTTAAACATGTATGATTATTCTGATTAGGCTTCTGATAGGCTACCACCACCATGTGATACTGAAGCTAGAATCTGATAGGCTACCACCATCATGTGATACAGAAGCTAGAATCCGATAGGCTACCACCATCATGTGACACAGAAGCTAGAATCCGATAGGCTACCACCATCATGTCATACAAAAGCTAGAATCTGATAGGCTACCACCATCATGTGACACAGAAGCTAGAATTTGACAGGCTACCACCATCATGTGATACAGAAGCTAGAATCCGATAGGCTACCACCATCATGTCATACAAAAGCTAGAATCTGATAGGCTACCACCATCATGTCATACAGAAGCTAGAATCTGATAGGCTACCACCATCATGTCATACAGAAGCTAGAATCTGATAGGCTACCACCATCGTGTGATACAGAAGCTAGAATCTGATAGGCTACCACCATCATGTGACACAGAAGCTAGAATCTGATAGGCTACCACCATCGTGTGATACAGAAGCTAGAATATGATAGGCTACCACCATCATGTGACACAGAAGCTAGAATCTGATAGGCTACCACCAACATGTGACACAGAAGCTAGAATTTGACAGGCTACCACCACCATCATGTGATACAGAAGCTAGAATCCGATAGGCTACCACCATCATGTCATACAAAAGCTAGAATCTGATAGGCTACCACCATTGTGTGACACAGAAGCTAGAATCTGATAGGCTACCACCATCATGTCAAACAGAAGCTAGAATCTGATAGGCTACCACCATCATGTGATACAGAAGCTAGAATCTGATAGGCTACCACCATCATGTCATACAGAAGCTAGAATCTGATAGGCTACCACCATAATGTGATACAGAAGCTAGAATCTGATAGGCTACCACCATCATGTGACACAGAAGCTAGAATCTGATAGGCTACCACCATCATGTGACACAGAAGCTAGAATCTGATAGGCTACCACCATCATGTGATACAGAAGCTAAAATCTGATAGGCTACCACCATCATGTGACACAGAAGCTAGAATCTGATAGGCTACCACCATCATGTGATATAGAAGCTAGAATCTGATAGGCTACCACCATCATGTGATATAGAAGCTAGAATCTGATAGGCTACCACCATCATGTGATATAGAAGCTAGAATCTGATAGGCTACCATCATCATGTGATACAGAAGCTAGAATCTGATAGGCTACCACCATCATGTGATACAGAAGCTAGAATCTGATAGGCTACCACCATCATGTGATACAGAAGCTAGAATCTGATAGGCTACCACCATCATGTGATACAGAAGCTAGAATCTGATAGGCTACCACCATCATGTGATACAGAAGCTAGAATCTGATAGGCTACCACCATCATGTGATACAGAAGCTAGAATCTGATAGGCTACCACCATCATGTGATACAGAAGCTAGAATCTGATAGGCTACCACCATCATGTGATACAGAAGCTAGAATCTGATAGGCTACCACCACCATGGATACAGAAGCTAGAATCTGATAGGCTACCACCACCATGGATACAGAAGTTAGAATGTGATAGGCTACCACCATCATGTGATACAGATGCTTGAATCTGATAGGCTACCACCATCATGTGATACAGAAGCTAGAATCTGATAGGCTACCACCACCATGTGATACAGAAGATAGAATCTGATAGGCTACCACTACCATGGATACAGAAGCTAGAATCTGATAGGCTACCACCATCATGTGATACAGATGCTTGAATCTGATAGGCTACCACCATCATGTGATACGGAAGCTAGAATCTGATAGGCTACCACCACCATGGATACAGAAGCTAGAATCTGATAGGCTACCACCATCATGTGATACAGAAGCTAGAATCTGATAGGCTACCACTATCATGTGATACAGAAGCTAGAATCTGATAGGCTACCACCACCATGTGATACAGAAGATAGAATCTGATAGGCTACCACCACCATGTGATACAGAAGCTAGAATCTGATAGGCTACTACTACCATGGATACAGAAGCTAGAATCTGATAGGCTACCACCATCATGTGATACAGATGCTTGAATCTGATAGGCTACCACCATCATGTGATACAGAAGCTAGAATCTGATAGGCTACCACCACCATGGATACAGAAGCTAGAATCTGATAGGCTACCACCATCATGTGATACAGAAGCTAGAATCTAATAGGCTACCACCATCATGTGATACAGAAGCTAGAATCTGATAGGCTACCACCATCATGTGATAAAGAAGCTAGAATCTGATAGGCTACCACCATCATGTGATACAGAAGCTAGAATCTGATAGGCTACCACCATCATGTGATACAGAAGCTAGAATCTGATAGGCTACCACCACCATGGATACAGAAGCTAGAATCTGATAGGCTACCACCATCATGTGATTCAGAAGCTAGAATCTGATAGGCTACCACCATCATGTCATACAGAGGCTAGAATCTGATAGGCTACCACCATCATGTCATACAGAGGCTAGAATCTGATAGGCTACCACCATCATGTGATACAGAAGCTAGAATCTGATAGGCTACCACCATCATGTCATACAGAAGCTAGAATCTGATAGGCTACCGCCATCGTGTGATACAGAAGCTAGAATCAGAAGTGGAAACATATTTAATGTTATGTAACTGTACAGTGGCATCTTTATCCTCAAAAAGTATCGAAACCTAAATTTTGTCCGGCCGGTATCGAAGAATCGACTTTAGGGTTTCGATAAGCCCCTCTGTACTGCGGGTTAATAACCGCTCCAGAAATGTCCGTAATAAATATCCCTGCACCACAAACACGAGTCGGACAGTTCTGTCGAGCTACTTTAACAGTCTGGATATCTGCTGCTGTGAGCATGACGTGGGTTTTCCCCGTACTTTCCTGCTGTATTACAAGTGCTTCATGGTGTCATTTGCTCTTCTACACACCAGTTAATTGTGCACACTATTTTCCCTACAAAAACCTTACTTCACATTCACAGCAAAAAGTTCAGAGAAGAAATCTGCACGTTTTGGTGAATCTGGAGATGAATGATTGGACTCCTGACAAATGCTGCCCCCCCCCTTCCCCCTGCTCATCAGCACAGAATCCACTTTCCTCCAGAGTTCTGCAGGAAAAGTTTGCTTCTTAACTCCTTGCGATATTAGATTTGACTGGCTCATTTTTCATCTTGACAGCTTCATTAAAGCACCCTGAAAAGGCTCAAAATATTTGTGTGTGCGTTGGTTTGTGTGATCACGAACATGGTCGCTCATTTCCTTCAAGTGTGCTCGTCCCTGACACTGTCTCAAAAGCATTTTTCTCTCCCCTGCCTTTCTTCCCGTCTCCGTACTTTCATTCCTTTATCATCAATCTCGCCTCGCTTCATTACCATTTACTCTTCCCGTTATTTTCTCCACACATCACCTTTCCATCAGCCTCTATTTTACCGCTTACTCTCCTCCTCTCTGCTGCTTGCTGTGGATTTATTTTTATATTTTAGGGTAGGGAAGGAGGGCGGATGGGAGACAGTTGTCTGGCTGGCTGCTGCTTTGTCTCCTGCCTTTCCAAAGCTCCATCTGCTCTGGTATTGGCTGGCTGGAGCATGAGCTGCGATGCTATTGGCTGGTTTCAGCAGGTGAGGCACAGCCGAGCCCCTTAATCAATACCCTGCAGTTAGGGAGGCATGTGCCAGACACGGTGAAGTGGCATCGGCAGCCGTCAGCACTGGCAGCTCTCCATGAAGCCGAGTGTAGGGATGATGTGACCTTCAGACAGCCGGGACCACACACACACACACACACACACACACACACACACATCCGCCGAAGCTGCATGCATTTTCACTTTCTAATCACATCCATTCCTAAAATGTCTGCGGACCACGCCCTGCACTCCACCTCTGCTCGGCGGAGGGGAGCTCGGCTTCTCACTGGGACTCGCTCTCTAAAGGAAGCAGATAATGAATGCACACACACAAACTCAGACCGCAGGAATAAAAACAAGCTGCAGTCCTCAAAATTAATCATACCCTAATTAAAGAAAAGACTAAATTTACAACAGTGATTCAAACAACAAGAAACTAATAATACATAAAAATTTACAAAATTATAATTTAATGAAATAAGATATTGCTTTGCTTGTCGTTGGAAATAATATAAAACAAAAAACTGTCACAGACAAATCAAAGCATCTTTCCAATGAACATAGGACCAACACGTCTGATTGGACGTTACAGAAAACTCCTGGATGCAGTGATTGTGTCAAAGTGTTGCTCAACATCATTTTTGCTTCGGAGCACCATCATGATTTTTCTTCTTTCTTTTAAAAAAATATTTCTTTTAAACCACAATTCAAAATCAATGTCATGATTTACATAGAATTTTAATTTATTATTACTTTTGTCAATTTCAACTTATTTCACTGACAGCTGATCTTTTCACGAGTACCTTCCTGCAGGTACGATGGCTGACGAGGGTGCCGCCATAATCCAATCCATATCGGAAGTCAGTTGGTTCAACAGCGCCAAGAGTGTCTATCTGCAGCTCGCAACCTAGATGCGTGTGGTGTAAGTGGGTGGTTCGTGTTATGTCCCAGCTCTGCTTGGGATTAGTGAAGTGACTAAAAGACTGGTTTCAGGTGGAGTAGAGATGTTTTTATTGCTCTGATGGTGAATTAAGGCAAACAAAAACACTGGCAAACTGAAAAAAACCCTGAAAAAAGGAGATGGGGGTTAGTGGCGCTGCTTAAAGGACAGACAAAGCAGAACTAAAGAGGAGCCAAATGGGAAAACCAACACAAACCTTATCTACGAATTCCACTGATCAACTACTACTAGTGATGTTCTGCTCGAGCTCGTCTGCTCACACTAACCACACTAACCGAGGCCTCGTTACGTCATCCGCGACTGTCGAGCAGATATCTTGAGGGGACTGGGTTTATTAATCTGTCAATGCTTAATACGGGTTCCAGTCGCTTGGGAATTTATTGAAAAATACTTAATTTATCACAGAGGATGAATCCAAGATATTAACCACAAAGGAAACACTAACAGAAGGTTGACAACGTATCTTTTATTATACACCAAGTCAGAGTCAAGACAGCTCCAGGCAGCTGCAGTACACATCCACAGCCAGCAGATGGAGCTCACGCTGACTGTCTCAAATGTCTCAAGACTTTGTGTTGATACTGTGTCAAAATGTCTCATTGTCTCAGAAGGCTTCGTTTTCACCGTCGCTAACTACTAACAATAAAGGGAATGAGCAGCACCAATAAGTTAAAAAGTAACCAAAACCCAAAACAAGGCCTAACTATCCTATCTCCAAAACCAACCAGTGTAAAATGCAATAAACACAAAGACAACTCAAGACCTAAAGTACTAACAACTAAATCCATTAACCAATAGAAACACCTGGAAATCAAAACTAAAGAAACAAAGTTACCCAAACTACCACAAACTGAAGTCATCAAAAATAAACCCACAAAAGAAACAAACTAAGGACAAATTGTTGCCAATAGGGGATTATCAGGCTTACCGGAAGTTCCCGGTATTTGGGCACTTCCTCTTCCGGGCCATGTTAACGACAGTCGTTCTTAAAAAAAAAATTGAAAATGGGTCTGTCCCCCTTGGGGAAAAAGGGGGGCAGAAAAGGGGAACCCCAAAAAAAAAAGAATCCCTAAAATTTAAAAACCAAAAAAATATCCCCCAATATTTATCTGCTCTGTTATACTGTTTAAATCGGATAAACTCCAAACATACTTAAGTTTTCATTCTAGACTGAAGTGATACTGGATCAAAAGCTGGATCAAAGCGATCGATTTGCCGCGGTGAAGGGCCGAACTTTATAATAAAACACACGTTTGTTTGTCGCCGGTGGGGCACAACACCGGCACTTCACAGCATGCTAGCATTAGCCAGCTAGCGTTTAATGACGTGCTTAACATTGTTCGTCTTAAAACACACAAACATCTGAAAATCAGGTCTGTACCCCCCCGTTTCCAGTGGAACAACTGGGGACTGCCAAGAAAGGAGACGCTTTTCAGATGCTTGTGTGTTTTCAGCCGCACAAAGTTAGGCACGTCATCGAGCTGGCTAATGCTAACCTGCTAACACGACTGCGCAGTCTGCCGGCTACAAACAAACGTGTGTCATTTTATCATAAAGTTCAGTCCTTCACCGCGGTGAATCGGTCGTTTCAATCCACTTCTTCCTTAGCATCACTTCAGTCTGGAATGAAAACTTGGCATTGGCGTTTATCCGATTTACAAAGTTTAACAGAGTAGTAGCTGGCGGACTATTGTTAGCAGGTTAGCATTAGCCAGCTCGATAACGTGCCTAACTTTGTGCGGCTGAAAACACACAAGCATCTGAAAGTGTCTCCTTTCTTGGCAGTCCCCAGTTGTTCCACTGGAAACGGGGGGTACAGACCCGATTTTCAGATGTTTGTGTGTTTTAAGACGCACAATGTTAAGCACGTCAGTAAACGCTAGCTGGCTAATGCTAGCATGCTGTGAAGTGCCGGTGTTGTGCCCCACCGGCGACAAACAAACGTGTGTTTTATTATAAGTTCGGCCCTTCACCGCGGCGAATCGATCGCTTTGATCCACTTCTTCCTTAGTATCATTTCAGTCTAGAATGAAAACTTAAGTATGTTTGGAGTTTATCCGATTTAAACAGTATAACAGAGCAGGAACGGCTGTCGTTAACATGGCCCGGAAGAGGAAATGCCCAAATACCGGGAAGTTCCGGTAAGCGTGATAATCCCCTACTACTGAATGTCTGCTGGGTTCTTTGGTAGCTGGGGAAGCAGCTCCAGGTGTGTCCAATGAGCCGTTAGCGGTGAAGAAAGGAAGAGATGATGGTGGAGTGGTGCCAGTCCAGTCTGACTGGAGATGTGAAGCCGGAGTGTCCCTGCACGATCTGTTCAGGGAGCACGATCCGTAACATCAGCTCATCTGCACATGTGCAGAAAGGAATACTTCCTGGCCGCCGTTGAATTTGCTGGATTTAGGAAAATAATTTCCCGAAAATAAAAACTTCCATCCTTGATATAACAACAAGAAAGTAACAGATGGGGGAATGAACATTATTCATTTTGAGGAGACAAACGCTGTAGTACTGAAATTAAAATGACTTAATATGTAAAAAAATATATATATATATATATATATATATATATATATATATGGCCCTGCGAGCCAAAGACGTCTCGTCTGAGTTTAGACCAAAATTCCCCCAACTGTAATCAGTCTATATTTTAGCCCGAATCTAGACGTTATAATTTAATCCATTATTATTGAATTTTATAGTAATATAGTAGTATAGTATAGTAAAAACAACTGTACGCTGTATAAATGATGATCAAATTTTGGATCAAAACATTTGGCCAGTCATTGATCAACGTACAGTGCAGTTTAGATTTAGTCTAAGCTAGTCTTAGCTTAGACAGCTAAAAAACTTTCACTTTTAGTTCAGTGGTAGACCAATTTTAGCCTAGATGTGTAAGGACCATTAAACGTCTATTAGACGTTTTTTAGACCAACAAATGCTCGGTGGAATATATACATATATATATACAGTATATATACATATATGTTTGTATGTATGTAAAAGAAAATAGTTTGTGGTTTATTTTTCCTTCACATCTTTGTATGTTCGAATACTGTAACATTCCTTTAACCAGATTTAACAGCCACAGGAACTACTTTGACTACAGACAGAAACTTTCTGTGGACGCCTAAATTGAATTTACTATTAAAATTTGTGTAATCTAAAATGTCACCATTTGCATCCATTAAGTGAACGATGGCCCAATTCTTTTTTCCTCCCAGTCCCTATCAGGATTTTCTCTTACTTAGAATATATATCTATTATTCCAAATACATGAATACTTGTGTGTGGTAATTTGACAATTTAAGCTGCAACTTTAAGGGATCAAAATCACATATGCAAAACATCTGCAGCCATTTTAATTTCAGTTCAGCATTCATCACTTCAAAATGAATAATCATTCTCCCATCTGTCACTTTCTTCCAACAAGGATGGAAGTTATTATTTTCAGGACATTATTTTCCTAAATCCAGCAGATTCAGCGGCGACCTGGAAGTATTCCTTTCTGCACGTGTGCAGATGAGCGCAGCGACAAGGAGGATTTGCATGTAATGAATGGAAGACAAGGGGTTAATAATCAGGCGGCCATAACAGTTCGGGTTAGATATTAGTACGTTATATGAAGAAGGACTTCCGGCGTCGATTGGATATATGGCGACGCAATTGTCGGCCATCATGACTGCAGTTGGGTCCCTCTAGATTGTTTTTACCTGCTTTAATTGGAGGGTATGAATAATTTTGAGGATGACTGTTTATTTTTACAGCTAAAAAAGAACTCAAGAAAATCAAATAAAAACACTGAGAGTCGGCAGGTGTTTTCCACCTGTAGCTTTGTTTATTTACGGAAGAATATGAGAGCCACAGAAGATAAAATAAATATAATTCTGATAGAAGTAAATAAATCTGCCAAAAATATTTTGGGTTTGTTGAAATAAAACTTGTTTAAATTGTTGTTAAAAGAAAACTTCTAATGTATTTATTGCTTTTTTGTTCCTTTTTCCACTTATTAAATAATATCCACCTTATTCCTGAGCTAGCACATGTAGGAACAACGATGCGATAAACTTCCTGTGAGATACCGAAAATAGCGCTTCGACATTGACTCTCAGTATAAGATGTTGTTTCGGCTAGCGGTTCAGTCGAACATTTCAACATGAGTATTCATAACATTTGGAAACAATTTCCCTCAGAAAAATGTACTTGCACGGTTCGGGAAACGTTGTGTGGTTCGTAGTTGCACTAACAAGCAGAGGAAGTTGAATTTGTGGCTACAACAGCAGCATCATGGTATGGGGGTGCTTTCCAGCTGCAGGGACAGGACGACTGGTTGCAGCTGAAGGAAAGATGAATGCGGCCAAGTTAGGGATGGGTACTGTTCACATGTGAATCGATTCGGTACCAACTTCCGGTACCTGCAAGTCGGTAACAGAACCTAAACCGACACTAAACTGATTCTGTCGCAGCATGTTGCGCAGGTAGGATGGAGGCTGTGAGCCTCCTGCTGCAATGATCAAGCTCAGCTTAACTTGGTGCAGACAGTTTTTGCCGTGCTGGTTAAACCATACATGATTCTTTAGAGAGACACAGACTCGATGACAAATGTAAGTATTTTGGCTGTGATGAGGAGTTTAACAAGATGTGGGATGCAAAGGAGGGAGGGAGAGACGTGACCTGCACGTCGGCCCCCAAACTGGCTTACTGTGTTTGATCGCAAACTCAGTAAGTATTTACATCATATTGAGTTCTTGAACAGCAGTTCATGAACCCCTGCTGGTAATTGTCTGCCCCGCGATTACATCTGTTCAGCCGCTGAGGCGCTGACTGACTTCTCCCTCTTCTTTCTGCGGGCTGCAGACGAAGCGTCGGGAACGGAGCTTTGAGAAGAATATTGTTTTTAATCAGCTGCTTCCTCAGATCAGACACTTATGTCTTCACTTGTTTTAGAGAAGTGAAGCCAGAAAAGCTTCAATCAGCTGCTTGGTCTGACTGAACACGCGGCTGCTGCGGCTGATGTCATGCGTGCAATGCAACGTCCATGTGCAGCACAGAAATCGTCAACTCCTCCACTCCCTCACAGTGAAAAGGATGCATTTAGGCACTGAAACATGGGACCGTTTGATTTTACGTGAATCTGTACTTGGTAGTCCCGACGGAGTTCGGTAGGTACCAATAAGAGTACCGAATTTGGTACCCATTCTTAGGCCAAGTACAGAGAGATCCTGTAAGAAAAGCTCTTCCAGAGTTCAGGACCTCAGACTGGACTGAAGGTTCACCTTCCAACAAGACAATGACCCTCACACACAGCTGAAATAACAAAGGAGTGGCTTCAGAATAATTCTGGACCATTCTGGACCGGCCCAGCCAGAACCCTGACATAAGCCCCGTTTCCACCAGCGGGTCGGGTCGGGCCGGATCGGTCCACGTTTTTTTGCGTCTCCACAGATAAAAACTGGGACGGGTATCCTTATATCCGACCCGACCCGGCCTACTTTTTTGGCACCCTTCGGTAGGGGTACTGATCTAACCGATCCGGACCAAAGAGGTGGAGCTAACGCAAAGCAATACATTGATTTGTTGAAAAATCTCACTTCCCACGTGACCAAGCATAAAAACAAAGCCGGGGTGACTCCTTTTTTGTTTCTGTCATGTGTGGCGCGGTGTTTTGGTTAAACGACGTTGCACAGCGATGATGTCACGCGATCACGTAGCAGCGCTGTCCAGCGCCTCCAGAGTAACGGTACAGGTTGCTGTGGGGACGCAGCGTGAAATCAACACATCCGTACCAAAACCCACCCGATCCGGCCTGGCCCAGCCTGACCCAACCCAGACCCGCGGGTGGAAACGGGGCTTTAGCTCGTTTTCACACAGGACCCATTAAGGTCGACCTAACAGGGTTTTGGTACCGAACACGGCACGACTGGGTCTGTGTGAACACGCCACTTGCGCTTGTAGTTGACCTAGCTTGCCCGCTCTCGGACCAGCTGGACAGGGTGGTTTCAGAGCGGCTTGCGTCTACCTGAAATGTGGCACGAGTGATGTGTGAACACGCACCAACAGGTATCCTTCGTATTGACAGTGTTATACAAATAACAGGGTTACAGCATGCTCAACTGTAACGTTTAGTATCATCTTGTGTTTGCTAGCAACTAATGTATTTCTGATGTTAACATCAACGGGGTGTTCATAAACACTGGACAAATTACCAACACGGGCTTAGCGGGCTAACCGCTACTGCTCCTGTTTACAACACACCAGTTCCTGGCTGTTCGCCGATAATATCTGCGTATGGTCGGATTTCGCAGCTCAACAGAACCAATCTGCGTCTTACTCTGGTTTGTCTGGAAATCCGCTTCCATTACATGACAACATTGTTTTCCACACGCACCCCCGTCTCGTCTTCAAAATGCTCCATCATTCACATGTGTTTTGTTTACAACACAGCCACGCTATACAGCTGGGATGCATCTACTTCCAGGTTGCCGTGGATACACAATGGTCCAGTCTGTAGAGCGACTGCTGGGCGCAGTGATCAAAGAGCATTTGTGAAACGGAGCTGTATTAGTTGAAAATTGAAACATTGTAACCTTTTCACTGCTGCGGCAGCGCCTGGCTCCGCCCACATATGTGTGAAAATGACCTTAAACCCAACTGAGCATCTCTGAGAGACCTGAAAATGTCTGAACACCACCGTTCACCATCCAACCTGACAGAACTGGAGAGGATCTGCAAGGAGGAACGCAGAAGATCCCAAATCCAGGTGTGGAGCGCTTGTTGCATCATTCCCAAGAAGACTCATGGCTGTACCAGCTCAGAAGTACTTCTACTCAGTACTGAGCAAAGTACTGAATACTTATGAACATGTCATATTTCAGTTTCTCTTTTTAATAAATTTGCTAAAATTTCTACATTTGTTTTTTCTGTCTAGACGGGGTGCTGAGTTACATTAATAAGAAATAAAATGAACTTTTTTTTATTTTGGCAAATGGCTGCAATGAAGCAAAGAGTGAAACGTTTAAAGGCATCTGAATACTTTCTGTACTTCCTGGAAGATAGAATTCAAAACTGACACAAATTGGTGTAAATAGGAGGAAATAAAATGCGCTGTACAGTACGAAGACTCGTTTTCTCCTCCTCGTCATCTTGTGATCCTCCCTCACCTCTGACCTGACACCCCCCCTCCCCTCTGGTGAGCTCGGTGAAGGCTGGCGGGCCCCCCACGTCGTGGGCCTATTAACAGGTCCTGCTGACTGTAATGATGCGTCTCCTTATGTCTGTGCAGCTGCTGCGCTGCTGAATAGGGAGGATAAATCTGGGATCCTCAACATCCGCCTCATTGTTTCCCTCTCTGCTGTCATGTGTGTTAGACAGCGGTGGGGGAGGAATCCTACCCCCTCCTGCTGAGAAATGCTTCTTTATTCTACAAACAGGAACATGAGTCTCAGTCTTGGTAGGAAACATCTACAATTATAAAGTGATGACATTGCTCAGAAATAAAGGTCAGAGCTTCTATGAACAGAGTCGGACTCTGGGATCTCCCAACATCCCTTTTTCATGTACGTTTTTGTTTGTGTGCGTTCGGGCCGTGTGTCCATCAGGGACAACGGACAGCTGCTGCGGTGTCCGTCTTTCAGCAGCTGTATTTATAGGCTGATGAATGCAGGATGCCGGCAGCTGCATCACTCAGGGATAAACAGAAATCTCTCCGATTCTGTCAGCGTATAAAACATTTCACACTGCTGAAATCTGCTGCCACCGATGTGAGCAGAAACAGTTTCAACGTATGTTTCTGTCTGAACGGATCCAGAACCACGTTTACAAGCTAAATGCTTCATATGCTTTCTGCAGTCCTGAACGTAATCTGCTGAGCAGTCTGTGTTTGTTGGTCAGGGACATGACGGATGCATCTGTGGCCTCCGCTGCAGATCAGCGCCGTGATGACAACGTCAGGGCCCAGTGGGCATCAGACCATCTGTTGCAAAACTCTCTCACACCTCCCCGAAGGTATTAAATGAAGGGTAACTGTATAAAGTGTCAACCACTTTTACCCAAATTCCACCAGCATTTTAACATCCTCACAAGAGGACATTCCTGCTGCTGAGCCTCACACCCCATCACTCTAACATGCAAAATTCTACTGAGGGATTATGTCCTCTTAGTTTCTGATACACCCATTGATACGCCATCTCCAACGGGAGGTGGGGTTTGCCCTTTGATTCAGTTGCATTGTTACTGTGTTTAAGCATGTTTTTCATGTATTTGTACTTCAAGTAGATTTAGTTATGGATATGTTTTCTGACTTCACTAAATCCTAAAGCAAATGTCTCAGGATACATGATAACCTGTTTTTAAAAATGGGGGCGCAGTCACTTTTTCATGCAGGGCCATGAAGGTTTGGAATTTGCCCCCCTTACTCATGAAAATCTTCATTTAGAAACTGCATTTTGTGTTATCTTTGTTTAATATTTAAATTTGTTTGATGACTGATGACTGAAACATTTAAGTGTGACAAACATGCAAAAAAAAAGAAAAGAAATCAGGAAAAAGCACCCCCACCCCCCCCCCCCCCCCCCCGCCCTTGTTAAAACATTAATCAAATGTGGCTCATTACGTCTTTGGAGAGTTCAGTTTCTCTATCCACACCCAGGCCTGATTACAGCCACACCTGTTCTCCATCAGAAATCACTTAAATAGGACCTGCCTGACAAAGTGAAGTAGACCAAAAGATCCTCCAAAGCTAGACATCATGCTGCCATCCAAAGAAATTCAGGAACAAATGAGAAACAAAGTAATTGAGATCTACCAGTCTGGAAAAGGTTCCAAAGCCATTTCTAAAGCTTTGGGACTCCAGAGAACCACAGTGAGAACCATTATCCACAAATGGTGAAAACATGGAACAGTGGTGAACCTTCCCAGGAGGGGCCGGCCGACCAAAATGACCCCAAGAGCACAGCGACGACTCATCCAAGAGGTCACAAAAGACCCCAGAACAACATCCCAGAACTGCAGGCCTCACTTGCCTCAATGAAGGTCAATGTTCATGACTCCACCATCAGAAAGAGACTGGGGGGCAAAAATGGCTGCATGGCAGAGTTCCAAGACCAAAACCACTGCTGAGCAAAAAGAACATAAAGGCTCGTCTCAGTTTAGCCAGAAAGCATCTTGATGATCCCCAAGACTTTTGGGAAAATACTCTGTGGACTGACGAGACAAAAGTGGAACTTTCTGGAAGGTGGAGGTCCCATTACATCTGGCGTAAAAGTAACACGGCATTTCAGAAAAGGAACATCATAGCAACAGTAAAACATGGTGGTGGTAGTGTGATGGTCTGGGGCTGTTTTGCTGCTTCAGGACCTGGAAGACTTGCTGTGGTAAATGGAACCATGAATTCTGCTTCTACCAAAAAATCCTGAAGGAGAACGTCCGGCCATCTGTTGGTGACCTCAAGCTGAAGCGCACTTGGGTTCTGCAGCAGAACAATGATCCAGAACACACCAGCAAGTCCACCTCTGAATGGCTTAAGAACAACAACATGAAGACTTTGGAGTGGCCTAGTCAAAGCCCCCACCTGAATCCCATTGAGATGCTGTGGCATGACCTTAAAAAGGCGGTTCATGCTGGAAAAGCCTCCAGCATGATAATTATAGTCACTTTGAGGGTTTTATGGTGTTTTTGTCTTATTTTATATTATTATGGCTCCTCAGAATGCTGCAGAAATGCCATAAAATTCAATGGCCTATCCCATATTCCTTATAAAGACCGCTGCTCTCAGCTTCTCGTTCACACTTTTCATATCATTCTCCAGAAAGTTCATTCATAAATGTAACAGAAACTCATGGCAAATTGTACCCCACATGTTGCTTAGCAACAGCTGCAACTTTACAATCCTGTTTTTCTCTGCAGAAGCCAAAATAAAATCATCAACATGAAATATGAGAAGTTCTTTATTGTCACTGTGATCAGTGGAATAATGGTTGTCCAGCGGTCATCGTAGAAAAAGAAACCTGTTTTGTCCTAAAGGAATGTGTGGGATCAATAACACAGTGGGAATCACACCCAAAGCATGTATGTAATGATAGACCCTCCTTCACCTGCACCTGGCATGGTTGGACTCAGGAGACCTGGTGGAAGGACCGAAATGCAGATTAAGGAGACGAGGGTGAATAGATAAGCAGAAAATACTGCAGGAGGTGGAATGCAGAACCTAACTACCAAAAACCCGCACTACAAGGACCTGAAGAACAAACAGGACAAACTGATTACCAACAATGAACTGGTAGGGGGACACACTAAAAGCAGGACCTCAAATACTCAGGGAACTACTTACAAACAAGAAGCAGGGAGCAGGAAGTAAAGCAAAACAGAGTACACAAGTACACAAGAGGAAAAAACTACAAAATCCAATTGGAAACAGGGCTAAGAAGACTAGAAACTGGAAAAGATAAAAGCTGTGGATCATGTCCTGCAGCACCAGCAGCACTGTAACGGTGAACCGGACTGGGCCCAGGATGGATGGACAGACGTACGCACTGGTGGGGTCACTTCTTAAGGCCTATTTATGCTCGACGAAGAAGACGGATACGCAGATGGACAGACAGTTTCGTCAGTCGACTGCATCGGTTACGCACGTAATTTGGTGCGTTTTCGCTTGTTGGTCCATCACTCGACACAGAAGACCGAGCACTACCACCGGAAACCACCGGGTCAGTGTTGAGCTGTGGAGATGATATGCAGGAACAAACCAGAGAAGAAGAACAGGAACCGGAAGAAAACAACCCCAAAACAGCCAGAGCCAAATAGCCCAGAGAAAGAACACGCCAAACAAACAGAGAACATCTGCAGACGTGGATGGAGCTTTGGAGGAGATGTACACTCATATCTACAGTACGTTATCGACACCAAGCGGTGTAAACTGACATCAAAACAGGAAAATTGACAATGAATTCAGCACTGCCGGCGAGTGGACAAACTGATATATGAACCATAGGAACGCAGAAGACGAATGGACGTTTGAAAACGGCGACGCATGAAACGGACGTCGCCATTTATGTATGTAAGGAAACATAAATAGGCCTTTAGTCTGATCAGGATGCTGGCTGGATGTAGGTGTTGCTATGGTGACTGGCATCAATTGGCACCTCATGACAAGCTCCCGATTAGAAATTGCGAGTGGCAAGAAAATCAAACCTGTTTGATACTTTGGTCGTGGCTCGTGAGTGAATCGCATGTTGAAGCAGAGCCACGACCAGACTGAGAACTCTTTCCCCGAAGATTTTCACATTTCGCATGCGTGAAGCAAAAACTGAAGTAAACCAGAGGCAGCATGGTGACCCGGCTTGTCATTTGGACGGAGTTCTCGTTGTATAACCGACAGACCGTACAGCCCACGTCTGGTCAGCCGATTCCTCGTTCACATGCGACGTCGTCGCCTTTTCTTTTTGGTGAATTCTTCATAAAGAAGAGCGCAACTTGCCAAGGCGCCGCGGTTTTTTGGTGACAGCATACTGTATCTGCTGCTGTTGTTGTTGTTGTTGTCATCTTTTTCTTCTCCATCTTCGTCTTCTTGTACTACTAGCTGTATTTATTGCGTTGCATGTCGGGATTGTTCAAGACCCCGACCTGTCTTTGAGGACGTACAGTGTGAGTAGTCAGATCGCATCCCAGCGTTGGTTCGTACAGTGTGAGGGCAAACAATCGCAAGCTGTGAACTTTTGAACTCGGCAACTGATTTGCACAATTTGAGTTGGGGCTGCGAGCAACTTGAAAATATCTCACAGTGTGTCCCAGGCTTTAGTGTGAGGCTTTTCAGACCAGGGGCCTCATTTATAAAACTGTGCGCAGGATCTTTATTAAAGAGTACGTGCTCCAACAACCCAAAGTTTGCGTGCGCTGAAAAATATTCAGATATATAAAACCAGGCGTGCGCAAAGATCCAAGAAATTTCTCCTTTATAAATCACACTCTCCCCGGAAGTTTGAGCAGGTGAATTTGGTTCATATCGTGCCCCCTACGCACCCACATTCTACCATAAATGGGGAATGCCAAGCACCTTATGGATGTTTCTGCATATAAATAAGCCAGCTGATCTGTGGCATTTAAAGGTAGAGTCCGAATTCCCCCCACCATTTCTGTTTGCAAACAACAGTATTAAACTGAGCCCCTCCCTTCCAGGCTAATGGCCGCCTCGTTCTTCAGCGAATTCAGCTTCAACGACTCCCTCAGAGCTCAGAAGCGGGTAAAAGCCAAACCAACTTTAACCGTGGTTTTCCAACGTGCACTATCTAAAGCTCTTACTTTTTCTTCGGTGCATCCGCCGTTTTCTTTCTTTTTTTTTACCTTCGACAGTTCAAGTGACAGGCGCCTGCTCCAATCATGAGCTTATTCCCACACAGCGTCATGTCCTTAGTTCTGTCATTGGTTGGTGATATAAACAGAAATCTCCACCCAGAAACGTCCCGACCAGACCACAACACAGCGAAAGAGCGAATTACAGGCAGGAGGAGACGGCGTTGCATTCAAATGCACCACTGCGCGCAAATAGAGGCCGAAAGGCGTGGTTTGAGACAGATTTCACTTGCACAACTCCAACGTTTATTTTCAGTGGGGAAACTTCGGACTTTACCTTTGAAGCTTCATGGTTGCCACTGAGAAGACAAGAAATTGCAATTTCACAGAGATTCAAGTCGAGTTGCTTGTTGGTGAGGTGGAGGCTCATAAAAACATTTTATTTGGACTTCACAGTGGAATCTGATGAACAGAAGTGACAGCACGTTGCTGCAGCGGTGAATGACGTCAGCGGTACTTCATTCATCCAAACACCGAAGGCTCGCTCCACATCAGAGCGCATTGTGGTCAACAGCTTTGCACAGGGATTAAACGGCTCCG
Source organism: Atherinomorus stipes (assembly GCA_023101725.1). Taxonomy (NCBI): domain Eukaryota; kingdom Metazoa; phylum Chordata; class Actinopteri; order Atheriniformes; family Atherinidae; genus Atherinomorus; species Atherinomorus stipes. The sequence continues at coordinate 222,300 of JALJCO010004441.1, forward strand.
GCAGGTCAGTCGGGTCCACTTCACCACATAGATCTAGGAGTTTCCAAACTTTTTGAGCTATGACCCCCAAGATACTAGACGTTGGTGTTGGTGACCCCCGCGACGGCTGAGCTCTTTATTGTGCGATATATCAGATCATCCTGCATCAGCTCTACATGTGAGGCTGGAAAACTGTCAGAATCTTCATGAATTAGGAAGATAACGTGGTTGTTGGTGGATTACGTGTACAGCTGTAAGAAAGCATGACGAAAAACAACTGAAATGACCAAGATTTTGCCAAATTGTGATTTTTATTAATAGTTAGGCTATAATTTATTTCTTAAAAAATTAATACATTTATATTACAGATTAACCTCCCTGCATTAGCAGATTTATTTTTAGAGTCCTGATAAAAATTCAATTTTTTTTTTTAGTTTACAGCAATTACAACGGTCTGGCTACCCTCTGAAATTATCCAGGAATCCCCAGTTCAGGAACGGTTGCTCTGGGGAATCTATCGGTATATCAGTCAGTAATAATGGCCCAGGAAATATTTGTGGCGTCCAAAAAACTCTTCATCCTGATTCTCCCTTCGCCATATTCTTCCAGCAGTGCAGCGCATCCATTGTGAAGCGTTACACGTGAGTGTCACTGCAGTATTCATGTCTACTCAGTAATTACAAATAGACTGTTAGTACACACCTTGTTACACTTAACCTACCAACAAGTGCCATTGCTGTATAATTGAAGATACACTGTAGCTCTCTAACGGGGTTTACGAGAGTCTAGAGTCTGATATGATGGTTAAATGCACGAATGTGGCTTAAGTTCATCATCTCACCGGTGGCGCCGCCAGTTTCCCCGTCTCCAAAGTGATCGTGCACAAGATTCAGAGTTTAAGTACAGGTGCGCACGTCTTCCCGTCAGGTTTGTTTTTATAAATCAGAAACTTTGTGTGGAAAATCACTTACGCCACATTCAGGCCTGTTTTGTGCGTAAGCAGCTTTATAAATTAAATGAGGCCCCTGGACACTGCACACTACTTACTATGAGATGAGTTGAGTACTTGAGGAAGCTGCTCTGCCAGAACTGCTGCTGCATACAACAGTTGAGTAGCTTGTTTCTGAAGTAATCAACACGACTTTGCTTTCAGGATGAAAATACTAGTGTTCTAATTTCAGATACTGAGCATTCTACCGTCAGATACTAGTATTCTACCGTCAGATACTAGTATTCTAACATTAGATACTAGTATTCTACTGTCCAGATACTAGTATTCTACTTTCAGATACTAGCATTCTACCATCCAATACTGGTGTTCTAATTTCAGATACTAGTATTCTATCATTAGATACTAGTAATCTACCGTCCAATACTAGTGTTCTAATGTCAGATACTAGTATTCTGCCATCAGATACTAGTATTCTGATGTCAGATACTAGTATTCTAATGTTAGATACTAGTATTCTACCGTCCAATACTGGTGTTCTGATTTCAGATACTAGTATTCTATCATCAGATACTAGTAGTCTACCATCAGATACTAGTAATCTAATGCTAGATACTAGTATTCTACCGTCCAATACTAGTGTTCTGATTTCAGATACTAGTATTCTACTGTCAGATACTAGTATTCTACCGTCCAATACTAATGTTCTGATTTCAGATACTAGTATTCTAATGTCAGATACTAGTAGTCTACCATCTGATACTCGTATTATACTGCTAGATACTGTTATTCTACCGTTAGATAGAACTATTCTAATGTCAGATACTAGTATTCTACCGTCAGATACTAGTATTCTACCGTCAATACTAATGTTCTGATTACAGATACTAGTATTCTATTGTCAGATACTAGTACTCTACCGTCAGATACTAGTATTCTAATGTCAGATACTAGTATTCTACCGTCCAATACTAATGTTCTGATTACAGATACTAGTATTCTATTGTCAGATACTAGTACTTCTACCGTCAGATACTAGTATTCTAATGTCAGATACTAGTATTCTAATGTCAGATACTAGCATTCTACCGTCCAATACTGGTGTTCTGATTTCAGATACTAGTATTCCACCATCAGATACTAGGATTCTACTGTCAGATACTAGTAGTCTAATGTCAGATACTAGCGTTCTACCATCTGATACATGTATTATACTGTCAGATACTGTTATTCTACCATTACATACAAGTATTCTAATGTCAGATACTAGCATTCTACCGTCCAATACTAGTGTTCTGATTTCAGATACTAGTATTCTACCATCTGATACTAGTATTCTACTGTCAGATTCTAGTATTCTAAAGTCAGATACTAGCATTCTACTGTCCAATACTAGTTTTCTAGTTACAGATACTAGTATTCTACCATCAAATACTAGGATTCCATTGTCAGATACTAGTATTCTTATGTCAGATACTAGTATTCTACTGTCCAATACTAGTGTTCTGATTTCAGATCATTTTATTCTACCATCAGATACTATGATTCTACCGTCAGATACTAGTATTCTAATGTCAGATACTAGTATTTTACTGTCAGGTACTAATATTCTACCATCAAATACGAGTATTCCACTGTCAGATACTTTCATTATACTGTAAGATACAAGTATTCTACTGTCAGATACTAGTATTTTACTGTCAGATACTAGTATTCTACCATAGATATGAGTACTGTCAGATACTAGTATTTCCACAAGATACTAGTATTGCACCATGAGATACTAGAATTCTTTCATCATATACTGGTATTCTACCATAAGTACTGTTCATACTGGTACTGTTTTACTGTCAGAATCTAAAATGTTCATTGTGTCTCTTAAATACTGTTTCTCATCAGTCCGCTCTATGTCGTGCTATTTCTCCGCCAGACAGATGATGAAAACTCTTTGTCGTTTCTCGCAGATACAGATCTCCCAGAAGATCTGTAATGACATGAAGAAGGAGGATAAAAGAGAGATGAAAGAGATTGATTTTTTCTGTGTCGTTTCTCTGGCGTGTTGGTTGTTCGTTCGGTTGTGCTTCCCAGTCTGATGTGTTGTTTATGTCGATATGTTTCTGTGTCTAATATTCTACCATCAAATACGAGTATTCCACTGTCAGATACTTTCATTATACTGTAAGATACAAGTATTCTACTGTCAGATACTAGTATTTTACTGTCAGATACTAGTATTCTACCATCAGATATGAGTACTGTCAGATACTAGTATTATACCACAAGATACTAGTATTGCACCATGAGATACTAGAATTCTTTCATCATATACTGGTATTCTACCATAAGATACTAGTATCACACTGTCAGATACTAGTATTTAACTGTCAGAATCTAAAATGTTACCATTAGATACAAGTATTCTACTATCAAATACTAGTATTCTACAATCAGATACACGCATTCTAATGTCAGATGCTAGTATTCTACCGCCAGTTACTAGCATTGTACTGTCAGATACTCGTATTCTTCTTATAGATACAAGTATTCTACCGTCAGATACTAGTATTCTCCCCTCAGATACTAGTATTCTACCGTCTTATACTAGTATTTTACCATCCGATACAAGTATTCTAATGTCAGATGCTAGTATTCTACCATCACATACAAGTATTCTACGATCAGATACTAGTATTCTACCATCAGATACTAGTATTGTACCACCAGATGCTAGTATTCTGAGAGATCTGCCTACCACGATTTACCAGTGAAGCCCAGAGCTAAATATGTAAACATGTCTTTTGCTGACTCAGCATCATTTGTTCGTTAGTACTTTCATGAATTTGTCCATGTTTTGCTGAAAGTGCAAAAACTGTACATCTTACTTAGCCTCTCTCCTCTTGTCCTTTTCAGCTTCACGGATACACGGCAGTATGTATCCTCACCATGTCTCCGTCTTTACCGTAATTAATACATCATGCTCAAACCAGGCTCAGTACATAAACCCCTTCTGGTGCTGGAAATCTATCAAAGATGCTCAGAACCTGGACAGGAAGCACCAAACAAGACCTTTTTGTGGCTGAGAGGGCTGCTAGCTGAAGGGCTGGCCGTCTCCTCCTAACAATGTCCAGACTCTCTTGGAAAAACAAACTTTTCCAGTAAATCTGTGATAAAATCCATTTCCTCTCCTCCTTCGGCGATAGTTTGTTTAGAGACGACGAGGCTGAGTAAATCTAGAGCTGCAGATAATCACCACCAAGCTCCTTCACTTAGCCAACTGGCTAACCTGCTAACAAACCAACAGACAGACCAGCTAAGACACTGGCCTATATGAAAGACCCAACATCGTCTAGGTGGCTTTATAGCTGACAGGACTCTGTTGATGGTTGAAAAGCTGTCCACACAGCAGCGCCATAAACAGACTGAGGAAACAAACTTGCAAACAAGGAGTAAAAAAACACTTCCATGTTGTTTTGTCAGCTGTTGCATCCCACGTCTTTCAGATAGTGTACTTCTGCATGCAGCAGGCGGCTTTCAGAATAGGGGATTATCACACTTACCGGAAGTTCCCGGATTTTGACACTTCCTCTTCCGGGCCATGTTAACGACAGCCGTTCCTGCTCTGTTATACTGTTTAAATCGGATAAACTCCAAACATATTTAAGTTTTCATTCTAGACTGAAGTGATACTGGATCAAAAGCTGGATCAAAGCGATCGATTTGCCGCGGTGAAGGGCCGAACTTTATAATAAAACACACGTTTGTCGGTCGCCGGTGGGGCACAACACCGGCACTTCACAGCATGCTAGCATTAGCCAGCTAGCATTTACTGACGTGCTTAACATTGTGCGTCTTAAAACACACAAACATCTGAAAATCGGGTCTGTACCCCCCCGTTTCCAGTGGAACAACTGGGGACTGCCAAGAAAGGAGACGCCTTCAGATGCTTGTGTGTTTTCAGCCGCACAAAGTTAGGCACGTCATCAAGCTGGCTAATGCTAACCTGCTAACAGTAGTCCGCCAGCTACTACTCTGTTAAACTTTGTAAATCGGATAAACGCCAATGCCAAGTTTTCATTCCAGACTGAAGTGATGCTGAGGAAGAAGTGGATCAAAACGACCGATTCACCGCGGTGAAGGACCGAACTTTATAATAAAACGACACACGTTTGTTTGTGGCCAGCAGACTGCGCGGTCGTGTTAGCAGGTTAGCATTAGCCAGCTCGATAACGTGCCTAACTTTGTGCGGCTGAAAACACACAATCATCTGAAAGCGTCTCCTTTCTTGGCAGTCCCCAGTTGTTCCACTGGAAACGGGGGGGTACAGACCCGATTTTCAGATGTTTGTGTGCTTTAAGACGCACAATGTTAAGCACGTCAGTAAACGCTAGCTGGCTAATGCGATTATGCTGTGAAGTGCTGGTGTTGTGCCCCACCGGCGACAAACAAACGTGTGTTTTATTATAAAGTTCGGCCCTTCACCGCAGCCAATCGATCGCTTTGATCCACTTCTTCCTTAGTATCATTTCAGTCTAGAATGAAAACTTAAATATGTTTGGAGTTTATCCGATTTAAACAGTATAACAGAGCAGGAACGGCTGTCGTTAACATGGCCCGGAAGAGGAAGTGTCAAAATCCGGTAACTTCCGGTAAGTGTGATAATCCCCATACACGTTTTTATATGAGAAATAAACGTGAACTGGATCTCTGGTTCTGTGTTTGTGTGTATCAGATAAGTCATGAAGCAGAGCCATCTGGGTCAGCACAGTCCTGGAGGCCACGGAAGCAAACCTGGCTCTGCACCACCATTGGCAGACCACCAGCACCACTGATGTCCACCAACCATACGGTATAAGACATGATTACTTACCGATCCCGGCCGGTCCCACCTTTACGACAGGGTTGTTGTGTTGGCAGCTCCTAAAGACAAGAAGACAGAAAACACTCAGCTTATATGTTGTCATATAAGAGCCAGAGAGGCCATGCTGAGTTTCTTTCAATGCAAAGAGGGAAATTATGACTGAGATTTTCTACCAGAAGTCTTTCTACTTGATTCTAGGGCTGGGCGATATGGACCAAAAGTCATATCTCGATATATTTAGGCTGAATATCGATATACGATATATATCTCGATACTTTTATTGCAAAGTGAGAGCAAGTATTTTGTTCCAGTCAGAGCCAAATATGACATTACAAGTAGTTTAATTTAAACAGACCGGATGAAATAATGCTCAGGTGTTCAAAGAATGATAAAATGTAAACAGAAATACTGTATAATACTGTATGTAATAATACTCGCACATGCAAGTAAGGAACATTACTAAGAATTAAATGTAACAAACCCTAGTAAGGTTAGCATTTATATACAAAGACAAAACAAACACTCATTGAACTCCATATCTCGATATGGGCGATATGGTCCAATTCCATATCTCATTTGAAAATATATCGATATATTTTTCATATCGATATATCACCCAGCCCTACTTGATTCTCCACAGACTCAGCATCAGACTTTTGCAAATTAACATAGAAACAAGCCTGATTTATTTGGGAGAATCTGCAATCACAGAAATACAAAATCTTATCTTGGATTTGATTTCAGGACTACCTCTCCGAGGAAGGGCTTGCTTTGACATTATGTTCCAGCCTCAGTCGTTGAGTCTAAAATGATGTAAATGAATGTATCAATAGATATAGCACCATGAAGACCAACCAGAATCAGGATTTATTCCGACCAGAACTTTGTAGAAATACCACCCAGATCAACCGTGACCAAGCCTTTTCTCATCTGCCCATCATCTCTCCATCTTGGCTTTCAGGCATTGAAACAAACACACAACAGAAACTTTTTCCGTGTTTCCATTTTTCCTCATTTCTAGTTATTTCTGCTACTATTTACCTTCTATCCTCACAAACCAACTCCAACTCAGCTGCATCAAAAAACTCTTCTTTCTTTCTTCCAGCCATAGAGGACCATGATTTTCTTCTGTTCAGACACACAGAACTTTCTGCTCACTTGTTGATCTTTGACTGCTCCTGATTGGATGTTACCGTCAATTTACGCTCTCTGATTGGTGGAAAGTTGGACAGGAAGTGTCTTCATCATCATGTCCAGGTCTAAATAGAGGTCTCTTAAGGCCGAGACACACCGGGCCGATTTTTGGCCGTCTGGTGTCGTCGTGGAGTCTATTGAAGTCGGGGCTGTGAGTCAGTTTGGTGTGTTCTGTGCTGTCGGCCGTCTTTTCAGCCAATTGAACATGTGTAATCGGCGTCGGCCAGTCATTCAGTCGGTGATGGGCTGACCAATCATATTGGAGGAGGCTTGACTTTGCTGGCGAATCAGCATATGAGAAGACCCGAAGTGAAGGTAACCAAACCAGATGAAGAGCGGACATAATGCAAACTCTCACACATAATTTGGCATCGCATTGGGACCTTAGCTAGCAGTCCTCGCTCTCTAACAACAGCAGCAGCTTTTACATGTTTTCGTCTTGAGAAATTGTCCGTCATTTGCTATTTTTGAGGCCACAATACAGATCAGCTCCACCTACTGTTGTGGCGACATTATAATGTGCGCATGCGCAGAAGGTACACCCAGGTCTGGAGTCGGCTCCATGTGTTCTTGGGCACTTTTGTCACCGTGTCGGTGAGACTGAAGCCGATTGATCAGCCCCAACCCATTTTCTGGCGATGACCGTGACGGTCAGCCGTCTGTCCGGTGTTTCTCTGCCTTTAGCAACATAGTACAGGAGTGATAGTGATGTTTTTATAATGAAGATGGGATAAATAATGGTGTTATCATGGATCATTGTGGATTTAGCAGATAGTATCTGAATAAACATGACCGTTAGTGGCTGAATTGTAAACCTGCTGGACGGGACAGAAATGCTGGTAAACTTCCATGGATCACATGAAGGGTAAATTATCCATAACAGTTACACACTACCGTTCCTCAGGACTTGAAGATAATATAGGCGATGGCGTTCTGGGGTGCTGACAACCTTGTTAAATACCAGTAAGCTGTAGTTATCCTACATACATGTCTGTGATGAAGTAGGCTGAACACATCCAGCCACTCATGGTACACTCTGATTACACGCAAAACAACGGAAAAAGTGAAATAAGCTAACTGTGTGCATATATTTACCTGTGTCATTATGCATTGCTTCCCTGTGTAATACTTACCTGGTACTTCTGATTGTGTGTTTATATATGTACTTATACTTATAATCAATCAATCAATCAATCAAAGCTTTATTTATAAAGCACTTTTAACACCAAAGGTAACAAAGTGCTGTACAGGTAAGTAAAAAGTATAGATTAAAATAAAAAATCATATAAAGAATAATAATGATAATAAGAGTAATAAAAGCAGTAAATAACAACAATAAAATAAACAATACAGATTCTGACTTAATGATGGTGCTCTCTGGAGTCAAAAGCCAGAGTAAAAAGATAGTGTACCTCTGCTTACCTGAGATCTATTGACGTGTGGGGTACTTGCTTGTTCATTTATATATAATTAGTTCTATGTTAACGACCAGTGTAGCCTCCTACCCTACTTACTTGGGATAAGTGACTGGTGATTCTCACCTGTGCAGAGCTAATGGGGCTAATTAAATGTGCACAACTACTGGCTGTGCATGTACAAGTGGACAATCCTAAGTGGAAACAGAAAAGCTGCTTAGAGAGAAGGAAATGTGGTTGGGATGTGAAGGATTTGGATGGATGTTGTGATGGATTATGGTGGAGTCCTGAGGCGATACTGTGAAAACCCTGTAAACACTGTAATTAAGTTAGCGGTGACACTGTCACAAAGGGGTCAGGAAGTTGTTAGGTTGTGAGTTCCTCACTTTGACAGATGGTGGTGAACAATGAAATTCCCTGGAAAGCAATAGAAAGTTTGTTTTTAATATACACACAATTCAGAGCAGGGAAACTACTAAAACATTCAGAGCCGGAAAAGAAGCAAAACTCGCAGGGCAGGAAAATGCCTAAAACATGCAGAAGGAAAACAACTAAAACTTGCAGGGCTGGGAAACAACTAAAACATGCAGGGCAAGGAAACAACAAAAACATGCAGGGCAAGGAAACAACTAAAACATGAGGGCAAGGAAACAACTAAAACTTGAGGGTGAGGAAACAACAAAAACATGCAGGGCTGGGAAACAACAAAAACAGAGGGAGGGAAACAATTGAAACTTTAGGGCAAGGAAACAACTAAAACTTGCAGGGCAGGGAAACAACTAAAACTTGCAGGGCAGGGAAACAATTAAAACATGCAGGGAAAGGAAACAACTAAAACTTGCAGGGCAGGGAAACAACTAAAACTTGCAGGGCAGGGAAAAATTGAAACATGCAGGGTGAGGAAACAACTGAACCTTGCAGGGCAGGGAAACAACTAAAACATGCAGGGCAGGAAAACAATTGAAACATGCAGGGTGAGGAAACAACTGAACCTTGAGGGCAGGAAACAACTAAAACATGCAGGGCAGGAAAACAATTGAAACATGCAGGGTGAGGAAACAACTGAACCTTGCAGGGCAGGGAAACAACTAAAACATGCAGGGCAGGGAAACAATTGAAACATGCAGGGTGAGGAAACAACTGAACCTTGCAGGGCAGGGAAACAACTAAAACATGCAGGGCAGGGAAACAACTGAAACATGCAGGGTGAGAAAACAACTAAAACTTGCAGGGCTGGGAAACAACTAAAACATGCAGGGCTGGGAAACAACTGAAACATGTAGGGCAGGGAAACAACTGAAACATGCAGGGTGGGGAAACAAAAAAAATTTGCAGGGCGGGAAAACAAAACGTGCAGGGCAGGGAAAAACTACAACGTGTAGGGCGGGGAATCCTGATGACCAGGACCGGTAAAATACATGTTAAGGATAAACATAAACCAGTAATGAATGATGTCTGGTTGAAGCTTCCTCGGCTTTAAGCAAAGATTTCTTTATTTATCGTTGTAAAGTCAGTGTTTCACCACATGCATCAAACATCAGATTAAACACTGCAGAAATAAGAGCAGGAAAGCATCAGACTGAAGTTGAAGATTTAGATCTGATTTCAGTGTGAGCCGCACAACCCTGCAGAGCTCATACAACTACAATGTGCCAAAAACCATTAACTTGGATGGTTTAACAACGATAAACCCGCGGAGTTATTAACAGGTGTTGACCAGATTGGCATGTTCAGCACCAAAGATCTTTGAAAAAAAATCAGCCCCTGCAGGTTTTAGATGAAAACAACCCATGAGCAAACAGAGGGAGCATCTTGGTGTCTGTGCTCCCCTGCTGAAGTTGAGAAGAAAGCGCCAGCTCCTGAGGAGCAGTGATGTTCAGGTGGAGTTCTTCACAGGTAGAGCCAGGTGGACTGACTCCTGACATGTGCAGGAGTATCGGGCTCCGGCCCTCCAGGGCCGCTGTCCTGCAGGTATGTATTGTTTCCCACTCAAACACACCTGATTCAAGTCAGTGGATCCAACAGCTTCTCATCTTCACCCCGATGACCCATTCATCTCAGCCAGGTGAGTCAGAGCAGGGACATGATACATTGTAAATTGTAATATTGGTTTTAATAGACTTATGGAGTAGAAAGAACTTAATTGTAACGTAGTTGTTAGTAATACTAATTTTAGATAAGTTATAGGAACTTTGGAGTGCAACATGGTCTAAAACTTCATTTACTTAAGTTGAATCAGTTTAATTAAAATGAGTTCAGGGAAATTAGTGATGAAGAGGGAGCAAGTTTCCCACAATGCAGTTAACTTCTTTCAACAATAAACTGGAGATAATTCACAAATGAGGGATTTATAAATTATGTTGGTGGTGTCATGTGACTGCTCATAACTTGTTTGTTTATTCCTGTATATAATATCTACTATTCAGCAGCTGCTGCACTGCAACAGAGACATCTGTGGTCGGTTGGTTGGTTTGAGTTTTAGCTCAAACCAACCGAGACCAAATTCTTGCTACATTGTAAGAAAAAGATCCTATTATGTTGTCTGGGGCTTTATGCCGCTGGTAGGGTCACCCATGGCAAACAGGTTACTGGGGGAGGGATCAGACAAAGCGCAGCCCAAACACCCTCATGGAGAAAGACATTATCGGAGCCACATGTCCCTTGCTCAAATCCGGGTCACCGGGGCCCCCCTCTGGAGCCAGGCCTGGAGGTGGGGCACGCAAGTGTATCTATCTGCAGCTTGCAACCCAGGGGCATGTCCTATAGTGGGGTGCATAGTGTGTGGGTCTTGGTTAGGTTTAGGGGAAGGGTCAGGTGTAGGGTTAGATTTTACCATGCTCTCATATGTCTGGTGGGCGTGTAGTAGAATGACATCACTCTACAACACACCCACTTTATGACACACCTCTGTCTTGCGAGCTGCAGGTAGACCCTACTTGGGGCACAGAGGCGAGCGCCTGGTGGCCAGGCTTCTGCTCATTGGACCCAGTCGGGCTCAGCCCCAAAGGATGACATGGGCCCCCCTTCTTGTGGACCCACCACCCAGGGGCCATAGAGGTCAGGTGAAGTGTGAGTTGGGTGGTGGCCGAGGGCGGGGTGGACCCTGGTGGCACAACCCCCGGCTGCAGAAGCTAGCTCTAGGGACGTGGAATGTCACCTCTCTGGTTAGAAAGGAGCCTGAGCTGGTGGGCGAGGTTGAGTGGTTCCGGCTAGATACAGTTGGACTCAACTCAATACACAGCTCGGGTTCTGGAAACACAATCCTGGAGAGGGGCTGGACCTGGTTCCACCCTGGACCTGGTTCCACCCTGGACCTGGTTCCTCTCTGGACCTGGTTCCACTCTGGACCTGGTTCTATTCTGGACCTGGTTCTACTCTGGAGTTGCTCCCAGTGAGAGGTGCCGAGCAGGTGTGGGCATACTCATTGCCCCCGGCTCGCCTCCTGTGCGTTGGGGTTCACCCCAGTGGACGAAAGGGTAGCCTCCCTCCACCTCTGGGTGGGGGGACGGGTCCTGACTGTTGTCTGTGCCTACGCACCAAACAGCAGTTCAGAGTACCCCCCCCTTTCTGGAGTCCTTGGATGGCGTGTTGGAAAGCGCTCCTTCCGGGGACTCCATCGTTCTGCTGGGGGACTTCAACGTTCACATGGGCAACGACATGAGACCTGGAGGGGCGTGATCGGGAGGAACGGCCCCCCTGATCTGAACCCGAGTGGTGTTTTGTTGTTGGATTTCTGTGCTTGTCATGGATTGTCAATAACAAACACCATGTTCAGGCATAAGAGTGTCCACATTTACACCTGCATCAGGACACCTTAGGCCGCAGTTCCATGATCGACTTCGTAGTCGTGTCATCGGACTTGCGGCCCCTTATCCTGGACACTCGGGTGAAGAGAGGGGCGGAGCTTCCACTGATCACCACCTGGTGGTTAGTGGGCTCAGATGGTGGGGGAGGGTGCCGGTCAGACCTGGCAGGCCCAAATGTGTGGTGAGGGTCTGATGAGAATGTCTGGCTGAGTCCCCTGTCAGGGAGAGCTTCAACTCCCACCTCTGGGAGAGCTTCAACCATGTTCCGAGGGAGGCGGGGGACATTGAGTCGGAATGGGCTGTGTCCCGCGCTTCTATTGCTGAAGCCGCTAGTTGCAGCTGTGACCGTAAGGTTGTTGGTGCCTGTCGTGACAGTAATCCCCGAACTTGCCGGTGGACACCAGCACCGGACGGCTTCGAGATGATTCTAGTCCACCATCCGGTGGCTCAGGAGGGAGAAGCAGTGTACCGTCAATACTGTGTACAGTGGGGATGGTGGACTGCTGACCTTGACTCGGGACGTTGTGGGACAGTGGAAGGAATACTTCAAAGACCTCCTCAATCCCACCAATGCGTCTTCTCAGGAGGAAGCGGAGTTTCAGGACTCGGGTGGATTCTTCTGTCACCGGGGCTGAGGTTGCCGAGGTAGTTAGAAAGCTCGTCTGTGGCCGGGCCCTGGGGGTAGATGAGATCCGCCTGGAGTTCCTAAAGGCTCTGGATGCTGTGGGGCTGTCTTGGCTGACATGCCTCTGCCGCATGGCGTGGACATCAAGGGCAGTACCTCTGGACTGGCAGACGGAGGTGGTGGTCCCCCTCTTCAAAAAGGGGGATAGGAGGGTGTGTTCCAACTTCAGGGGGATCACACTTCTCAGCCTCCCTGGTAAGGTCCATTTTTGGTGAGCGTTAGACTCCATCAAGGCTGCCCTCTGTCACCGATCCTGTTCAGAATCTTTATGGACAAGATTTCTAGGCACAGCCGAGGTGTTGAGGGGATCCGGTTTGGTGGCCTCAGGATTGGGTCTCTGCTTTTTGTATACGATGTGGTTCTGTTGGCGTCATCGGGCCGTGATTTCCAGCTCTTGCTGGAGCGATTTGCAGCCAAGTGTGAAGCGGCTGGGATGAAGAAAAAAAGGTGGAGTGTCCTCTCCAGATCGGGGTGGGGTCCTGCCCCAGGTGGAGCAGTTCAAGTATCTCAGAGTCTTGTCCATGAGTGAGGGAAAAATGGAGCGGGAGATGGACAGACAGATTGGTGCGGCATCCGCAGTGATGAAGACTCTGCATCGGTGTGTCGTGGTGAAGAAGGAGCTGAGCCACTCGTCTCCTGGTTGGAGCCCGTAAGAGAGACCACATTTCACCGATTTTAACATCACTTCACTGGCTACCTGTACATTTTAGAGTCCATTTTAAGATTCTTTTATTTATTTTTAAATCTTTAAATGGTCTCAGGTTTGAAAAGGTTTGGTAATTTTATAAAAAAAAAAAAAAAAAAAGGGAGGGAATTCGAAAAGAAAAGGGGAGGGAGGGGGGAACCCCACAGCACAGTATCCAGAGGAGCCAGATGAGTAGGCTCAGGCATCTGGTCAGGATGCCTCCTGGGCGCCTCCCTGGTGAGGTGTTCCAGGCACATCCCATGGGACGAGGCCCCTGGGAGACCCAGGACATGCCGAAGGAACCAAGTCTCATCCCGGACGAGACCCCAGGGGAGACCCAGGACACACTGGAGGGACTAGGTATCACCCCGGATTAAACCCTGAGGAGACCCAGGACATGCTGGAGGGACTATGTCTCATCCTGGACGAGACTCTGGGGAAGACCAGGAGACGCTGGAAGGACTACGTCTCATCCCGAACGAGACCCTGAGGAGACCCAGGACACGCTGGAAGGACTACGTTTCCCAGCAGGCCTGGGAACGCCTCTGGATCCCCTGGATGAGCTGGTGGATGTGGCCGGGGTGAGGGAAGTCTGGGCTTCCCTGCTCAGGCAGCTGCCCCCGCAACCCGACCCCGGATAAGCGGAAGAAGACGATACGGTACTTTAGGTAAGATGAACTTGAAATCATCATGTTGGTAAAAAATAAAATTAAGTTTGTGTGAAACATCTCATCTAATTTATGTGACATTAATCATATCAAGTTTTCTCCACAACCTCATTCACTTACAGCTTAATCACATTTTTATTCCACTTAATCACTTCTATTACTGAATACTTCATTTTTTTGAGGCAGCAAATTTGCGGTATTTCTTTAAGTAAAGCAAACTAGTTAGAATTTACAGTACAGCACATGCTCAGTCTGCTCGTCTACCACCTCAGCTCTAAGGCGTTTCCAGGTTGGCAGGGAGCACCCGGAGGCGGGACATCAGCTGTGATGTAACGGGAAGATGGCCGTGCCGCAGTCAATTTAGGAGGCCGTATCCTCAAACGACCTCCCTCCCTCCCTCCCTCCCTCCTACCCCGTCTCCCTCTCCTCTGGTCCTGCAGGTGCCATTTATCTCTCCTGTACCCTTCTCTTCAGAAAAACAAGCTCCAGCTCCCATTTTCTCCCCCATCCAGACTCTAACAGGGTCTGTCAGTGCCCAGCACCGAGGCGAGATGCAGACGTCGCTGCTGCTGCATTCGTCCAGCAGGATGCTACCCCCCCCCCCCCCCCCCCCAAGCCTTTTCATCACCATTCACCTGCTTCCTCTTTACCTCTCTCATTCTCTCTGTGTCCCTCCAGCCCGTCCAGGCTGATTATGGAAGACGTCAGATCATTTAAACCCATCATGGATGCCTCCATGCCCGTGTGTGTGTCTCCTCTCTCTGACTGATGGAGGGTGGGATAATCTGCACCGGTTGCCATGACACCAGACAGCCCTCGCTTGGCGAAGGCACGTAGCCTCCTCTCTGCTCTATTTCCCTGGAGCCCTCCACCCGGTGTGTGCGCGCATCTGCATCCGTGTGTGTGTGCAGATCTGGGAGTCATATATGATGCTCGTAACGCACAGAGCCGAGCTGGAAACAGCAGTAACATGCTGCGTCGGATAAGCTGGGGGGGGGGGGGGGGGGATTTAGCAAACGGCATCCATAGGAGAGAAAATCAGAGGTTTTCTTTGCAAATATTTCTGGTAAACCTCCAAAGCTTCTGTACTGTCTGAGACATTTTGGTGAATTTTAGTCTGTCTTCATGAGGTGGACTCCCTGGGACTAGAGATGGTGATACCAACATTTTTCCCGTTGATACAAAACCAGCAGTTTATAGTACTGTTCAACGATACCGATATCAATACTTTTGGTCCCTTAAAAGATCACATGATTGCACAGTTTGCATTAATATCTTGAATGTAAGGACAATATTAGATAGAAGTAACATTTTAGCAATAGTATTGAAATGAATTGCTTTTAAAACAATAATAAATTATATTGATAAAGAAATTAAAAATAAGATTAAAAGCTTGTTTTAATGATCAAATAACCTAAAAGGTACAGTATGTAAAAAAAAATCAAAGATCAATGGCAGAAAAATGTGATAAAACTGTTTCTGTTGATGTGTAATCGCTTCTCTTAAATAGCTGTTATATGTTTATTTTCTTAGAATGAGTAATTTATATCTACTTGCTGGACAGTGCACATATGGAGGCTGCCATATTTGTTCCACCATTTTTACTACGGTAACCCTGAATGGATTAAACAATGTGTGTGAAGTAAGAACCCTCTGAATTTCAAAACTGCTGTAGCAGCTTTGTTTAATGGGAGTTAGAGACTGTTTGGGATCCCTAATGTCTTAAAAGACATTAAAAGTAGTTATTTGTAGTACAGTCATAGCTACACCTGAGACCACTGGATCCACTCATTCATGAAAACATCTTCATGTCTGGAAGAATTGGAATATGAATATGATTCATTTGAAAAAAAAAATCTTTTCTTTCAAATACCAATTTTTATAAGTAGATGTCAGTAGTTCTTATTTACTGTACCTTTAAGTACAGGTTAAAGGTACAGTATGTAAGAATTACTCACATTTAGTGGTAAAAATGGGTATCTACAGTAAAAGAAAAGATAGTTTTGTTTTATTTTGTGAAGACAAAAGTCTGAACAAAAGAAAATAAAACTAATTTTGATCTACAGGAGACATAATGAACCTAGTGGAGTTAAAAGAAAATATGCTTTCTTTCAAATGACTTCATATCCAAGCACTGTTGTCAATGTACTGTGGCCATTAGTGGCCAAAAATTCTCCCAGAAATAAAGATGTTTTCATTTGTGACCGGATCCAGTGGCATAAGGTGTAGTCATGACTGTAATATGACGAACTATTTTTGTCTTTTAAGGCATCACTGATCCCAAACAGTCTCTAACCCACATTAAACAAAGCTTGTATAGCGGTTTTAAAGTTCAGAGCATTCTCTCTTCACACACATTGTTTTGTCCATTCAGGGACACCATAGTAAAAAGGGCGGCACAAATATGTCAGCTTCTATGTATGTGCACCCACAGCAAGTAGATATAAATGACTCATAAACTACTAAACATATAACAGCTAATCTAGTGCAGTGATTACACATCAATAAAAACACAGTTTTAAATTACATATCACATTTTTCTGCCACTGACGTTTGACTTTTTTTACATTCTGTACCTTCAAAATTATTTACATTAATTCAGTGGAAATTGTTCAAATGTAAAATGTAATAGTAATATTATAAATTTACCAAGAAATAATGTGCAATTACCTCCATTTAAATACTGAAACATACCAAAACAATAGGCTCGTTCGGATTGACTGCGTCTGTCTACCGTCTGACTTCATGGTCAGACGAGAGCTGC
>JALJCO010004442.1:0-10023 GCA_023101725.1 Atherinomorus stipes
CGCTCCTTCTACTCCTGCTGCTTTCAGAAGCTCATGTGGACTCTTCTGCATGTTTTACCCAAACTCAGACTGTAGACGACAGCGTGATGTAGCTGGGAATAAAAGATACTGTAGGCTATTATTGTTGATAGCTTCTGTTTACCCCTGAGGGATTGCCACCTTATTGTGGTAATGGTCAGCTCTGTTTGGTTGTGACATATGTGTGTATGTGTGCGCGCGCGCGTTAATTTACACAAAGACTCCCATTACTGTCATTCCTACACTGATCATACTTCTACACTTAATAACAGTAACAATGCAAATGTACATAAATACATATCCTCATTTGTCTACTATAACATTCACAAATACAAGTTAATGATACCTAATTACCTACTTAATCTTGCACATTAATGACAGAAAAAATGCATTAAATATTCAAAATGTTTAATTACATCTGTACCAATATACATCAGAATTACTTCATTAATCCCTTGTGGGAAATTCTTTTTTGTATTACTCCCATTAACAGTGTGTTCAGACCAAGCGCGATTTGGGCTGCCAAAACGCGCCCGACGCCCAAAGTTGGACGCCGTGTCATAAGACTAGTTAAAATTTTAAAAATGAAGTGAAAAAGTAAAATAAACTCAAATAAAAGTAAAATTGCAACCCTTCCTATATTAACATTATACAAGAAATAACATTTAAGAATACCAATATATAATAATAAAAATGAGACGAAATCTCAGTATGTACGACAGTGCTCCTCAATACTTATTATTATTGCACATAAAGAGATCCAAAATGAAGTAGCCTAAATAATGAAATGCCTATCAGAGAGCTGGCCATCGTACAGTTTGATGGCCACTGGCAGGGATGACTTCCTGTGGCGCTCCATAGTGTAGCGTGGTAAAATGAGTTTCTACACACACATATCTATAATATATACACATTGTATTACACACACACACGCACACGCACCCACACACACACGCACACACACACACACACTAACATATCAGGTGTGTTTGTAATCAGATACAAATATCACATCTAACTCCTCTCTTAAGTTCTTCATTTAGGAGTTTCTTCTCCCTCAGATCCTCCAAAAGACACTTTTAAGTCTTCATCTTTTCCCAGCTGGCCTTGGTATTTTTCTTCGTCTTTCTCACTCCATCCTTTACGCTCCTCACACGAATTGGTGGATTATGGCCTTCAGAGAAGTCAGACAACCAGGCGATGCATAGCTATGATCCTGGTAGAAAGAAGGACAAACATTGTCTTATTTTACACAAATCACTTGGACATGATTTATGACTGATTTACATTATAATACATCACATCACATGACATCACACCTCCAGTTATCACTTGTACATCAGGACTGTAAAGGCTACTCAACAACATGAAGTCTGTACACTCAAGAGTAAAATCAGTATTGTGTTGATATGAATGAAAGTAGATCAGATTTTATTAAACATGAGAAACATTTTGCTGTAGTTTGGATCCACGTGTGATGTTTAAGAAGTTCGTGTCTGACCAAACAACAGAATCTACGTCAGAAATCCATCAAGCGTCTTTTGAGCTTTTGTAAAAGCGCTCTATAAATAAAATGTATTATTATTGTTGTTGTCATTATTATTATCATTATTATTATTATTATTATTATTATTATTATCATCCAGCTGTTTCTGAAGCAGCAGCAGCCTGACAGGTGGGGGCGGATCCAAGCCTGACCTGACTGTCGGATCTGAGCCTGACCTGCACAGGGACCGAAGAAACGATGACTAAAGTTAGCTAAGCTAAGAAACAGTAACTGACTGAGGCCCCCCCCCAACATTTTATTGACAAGTTCAATAACAGAAAAACTAGTTTATGAACATTATGCGCAGCCAGAAGGGCGGATGCGCTGGTAACTGCAGCTCGCACTGGAGATACGGAGGAGACAGGAGGCGATCCCTCGTTTCTATTAAGTAATCTATACCTTAAAGTTGTAAAGTGCTCAGTCGGTAGACTGTTTCTGAGCTTAACTAATGAAAGTTATCGTTTCTTATGTCCCTCCGGGTCAGGCTCAGATCCGACCGGCCTCCACCTGTGAGAGCTGCTGCTGCTTCAGGGTAGAAACAGCTGGATGACGGTGCATTTCTGAGGAAGATTCTGTTGTTTGGTCAGACACGAACATTTTATTATTCACACATGAATCCAGTCGTAAGATTATTTTATGATCAGATATGCACTCATTTTCACGCCGGTTTGACCACTGACTTTTTTCTGCTTATAATGGCATCAAGGTTACTGCTGGTTTAGCAACAAATTGCTAAACCAGCAGAGACCGATTCTAGCCACTAAATATAACTAATACTGATGTTCAGGCTTACTTGTGAAAAAGTAACTCCAAGTTGGCTGCTTTCGATGTTCCGCCGATCACAGCAAGAAAACGCTGCACAGCTCTGGAATCGTTCATCCACAGTCGCTGCTACCTGAGCTGGTGACAGGTACGAGATGGCGGCCCCACGGCTCGTCTGCTCCCAATGCTGCTTCTGGCCTTTATGCCCACGCCCTCGCTCCTCGGTCTCTCTTCTCCGTTTTGGCCGCTTTGGCGCTTCTGTGTGTGTCTCTCCCTCCCCCGTTGCTTTCCCCTCTCCCTTCACCGCTGGTAGCCCTTGGTAAGACTGAGGTTAACGCCATCTGCGATCAACTACATCTGCCTGTCGCCAGGTCCCGGATGTGTGGCACAAAAGTTTGAATTTGAGAACTGAATTTGAAATTGAAAATTGAATTTGAATTTAAGAACTGAATTTGAAATTGAAAACTGAATTTGAATTTAAAAAACTGAATTTGAAATTGAAAACTGAATTTGAAATTAAAAACTGAATTTGAAATTAAAAAACTGAATTTGAATTTAAGAACTGAATTTGAATTTAGGAACTGAATTTGAAATTAAAAACTGAATTTGAGAACTGAAGATTCAATATCAAATGAGGTAATTCAGATTCAATTTTTTCTTAAAGCAATTATTCAAACTGGCATTTTCAGGTTCAAATTGAATGATTCAAATTCAAATATTAAAGAATTCATATTCGCTCTGTGGTGGCACAAGATTTATCCCATAAAAACGAATGGTTTTTCGATTTTTGATTTTTTTTCGTTTCAAATGAAAAAACCAACTGCCTGAATGTACACGGACCCTATAGCTGGTTCATTTCACATCATTTAGAAAAGATGCATGCTACACACAAACCATTTGTTTACTAGTTTGTGCAATTATTGGAAGTTCAAGTTCATCTGACTTAAAATATTAAGAAACGGAAAAGCTTTTGCTAATTAGCAACAATTTACAAAGGTAGGGTGCTACCTGAATTTAATGTCAGACCACAGATGTTTCTGTCAAGGTGCAGCAGCTGTTGGATAGTAGGTATTATATGCAGGAATAAAGAAACATAACACTACCAACATTGCGTATAAATCTTTCACTTGTGAATTATCTCTAATTTGTTGTAAAAAAAAAAGTGAACTGCATTGTGGGAAACCTGTTCCCTTAGATTTGCATTTTGCATGGTCATGATCAAAACTTAGAAATTTGTGTCAAATTTAAAATTATTCACACGTTTAACTTTTTCTACAAATTAGTAGACCACTCATATTTCTTAGTAATGACCTCGAACTTATTTATTTAAGTACATTTTTATCAAATAGTGTAAGTAAATCTAAAATCCAGGCTAAGAGTGTAAATTAATCTGTTCGTTCAGTAATGAAACACAGGAAACAAAGGAGCTGCCTTAAGTTCAGGAAGTAGAGAAGTTGTGCATAGAGCCCATTGGCCCCTGTTCATAAGCTATCTAGCTTATGATGAGTCCCTTTTTTAAAAAAAAAAAATCTACTTGATTGAATGCTTCTGTATTTGTATTTTAAACTGATTTGTAAAATAAACTGAACTTGTTTGTTCCTTTGGTCATCTTTGACATTCATGAATAGATCCTGATGTACAACAATTGGCAAAATTTAGAAAGCAATCATGTCAGGATGCTGATGGCTACCAGAAAATGCATCATTAACCCTCTGCTAATCAGACATGTAACGTGATGGTTTTTTTTTTTAATTTTCAGAACCTTCTAAGTATACACTTTCAGAGAATGAATCCTGCTGACTTTGTTGATCCTTTGTTTTTGTCTGTAGTATCACAATAAGGTCAAAAGTCACACAAATGTAATGAAATGTCACTGTATGCGTTTTTCAGAGGATGCATTCCCAAAAAGTGCAGGTTGTGATTTGGTTGACTTTAACATGTAAAGCGCTTTGACCCCTAATGCATTAAAGGTTGAATATGGAATACGGACAGAACAGCGACATTACGTGTGTCTAGGTTGTAGTTGCAACGGCAGAAAAACAACTCCAACAGCTGGGATGCCAGGCTCACTGCCGATGCGCAAGTGACCAACAGTCTGCAGCATGTCCAACAAGTAACGCAGAGGAGTTTATAACCGACAGCTAACGTTAGCCATGTTAGCAAACAAGCTAGCTTACCAATCCAGGAGAAAAGTCGCCATTTCCGTGTTTTACTCCGTGGAAAACGTTTATGTGGGTCCATTTAGTGAAGTCTTCACCTAAATTTACTCCAGGTTTTGCTCAGGTTTCCTCCTCAGAAACCGATAACAATATCTCCAGGGCTCTGAAGCAGCTGCTTCACTCGTTGTCTCTACGGTTTTCCCCTGTACAAGCCTGACTATGACCGAAATATTGTATCCACACAGAGATCGTATTTGGCAACATGCAATGGCAGCGTGTATTGGCTTATAGACGTAAATAAAATGCCATTATCGAACCCGTAAAAATTTATTTTATAATTATTTTTAGGCTAAATATAATTTTTCTGGGAAATGTTGTACTTTCATTCTGTACACCCCCAAACGACCTGTGGTGGTATTATTTTTGAAAAAATATAGCTTTTAATAAAAATGTTCCATATTCGGGGCGGTGATTAGCTCAGTTGGTTGAGCAGCCGCCCCAGGTTACAGTTCCTCAGCGCAGTCGGCCCCGGTTCGATTCCCGGTCGAGGACCCTTTGCTGCATGTCACTCCCCACTCTCTCTGCCCCTTTCCTGTCGCTATACACTGTTGTATAAAGGCCACTAGTGCCCAAAAAATCCTTTAAAAAAAAAGTTCCATATTCAACCTTTAATTCTTCCAAATAAGAAGGGCTCTCAGAAGATATGAAATCAAATGAAAGGTTCATTTATGATTTGTCTTGCGTGCATTACATGGCACGTTAAAGCTAGGGTCGACAATGTTGGAAAAACGGTTCGGCCAAGCTCCATTTAAAAAAAACACGGCACCCGAAACCTCGCCTTCAGAGCGCAGGGGCGTGTGCGCCGATGTTTTACGAGCAGGTTAACGATAACAGCCGAGTGGATAGCTCGTTAGTTTGATAATAAACAGCTGACAAACCATGTTTTTAAATCTTTAATCCACTCACCTCCAACTCATTTTGCGGTGTAACGAGTCCACACTGCAAACGTCGACGCCTCCAAGACGTCATCCTTATCTGTGCTTTTGTTTTCCATTTTTGGTGCAGCAGCAGTTAGCAGTCCGTTAGCTATATTTGTTTACAGTGAGCTGCGCACAGAGTGGGTCACGTGGGGACGGTGAGAGGGGAGGGACAGAGACGAGACATAAAGGCATCGATTCGTTCTTTCTATACGTTGTGAATGACCAATTCCTGCCTTTCGGTGCGAATGGCAAGAATTGGTCAGAGATTTTACAGACCTGCAGCTCTCACAGAGGTCTGACTGTTTTCCTTCCTTTTTATGAATACATGATGTATTGATACTGTCAGGATGGAAGGACCATTTCACAAAAAGTGTTTCTGAGCAGCATTACCAGCTCTGGCTTTAACACCAGCTCTTGTATTACGCGAATGTCATCTTTCTCGGTTTTCATACGTTTTCCTTTTTTACTCAGTGCACCTTTATGTTGTTGATGGTTCCCAGAGGATATGTGGTCATTAGTTCCTTCTTCTGAGTAAATGGATTTAAATTTTTTGAGCCACGAACCCCACAACCTGGTGTTCATGACCCCCGAACTGAGTGGTTGATTGTGTGCAATATATTGTGTAATGTGTATTGTTGTGTAATATATCTAATGGGTCATCCTATGCCTATCCTCCTAATGTAAGGCTTAGAAACGCTCTCAATCTTCATAGATAAGGAGGGTAAAGTGGATTTTGGTGGATTATGTTACAGATGTGGAAAAAGCATCCAAATGCCAAATTCAGTTTTTCTCACCAAGCTAAGGCCAAAATCAGATTTTTAGAACAGCAACTGTAATAACTTTGTTTCTGGGCACCCAACATATACTGTGAAGCTTGAAAATTATCAGGAACTTCATAAACATGATGGATTAATGGTTTTGGGTGGATTTGGTTCAGTGCTGTGACAAGGCACCTACATGCTCAAAATCAGCTTCTCTTGCAGAGATAATGCCGAATTTGGGTTCTTAACATGGTTTTATTGATAGCTGAGTTATTTATGCAGCAATTAAAATGAATTTCACAGATTAATCTCTTTGCAATAATATGTTAATTTTGATAGCACAAAAAAATCCCAAATTTATTTGATACATGCAGGCTGTTTTTTAAATTATTTTTTTCTAATTTAAATAATAATGCGGCGACCCCCTGAAATTATCCTACAACCCACATGGGGGTCCCGACCCCTGTTTGAAAACCACTGTTCTAATTACTATATCTTCACCTTTTAACTTGACTGGAACACTTCTTAGATCAGCTTTTATACATAGATTGTCTTTTATTCAGTTTCCCCAGAGGATACATCATTACGGTTCCTTCCTATAAAGTAATATATCTTTTACTTCTGTAAATTGGACTGGAACACTTTAAATGTATTAACAACAGCTACGTATATGTATGCAGATACTGTATTCAAGATTCCCAGAGCATACATCATGATAACTCTCTTCTTCTTAGTGACTGGAACACCTTTTGATTGAACTGTACGGATTAGCAGCACTAACTGGCCCTTACCATAAGTTGCTATGCTAAGTAATACATCTTAACTGTTGTACGTTTGACCTGAACATGTTTGAAATGCCTCAACATTCACTACATGAATTGGCCCATTTTTTACAGATGTACGTTTCCAGGTGATTTACGATGACTTGGTGAGCTCTCTTTTCTATCTGCTGTAAGACTGATGTTCAAATCAAATGTATCAACAGCTGTTGAATGATTCACCCTGAAATTTCAACTAATGTTCCTGGGAAAAATTCCAAAAACTATGGTGAACTTCTCATAAATCCTAAACTAATGATATTCCCAAAAGTCTTTGTCGTGCTTAGTGTTTATAGCTTTTTGGCTGAAGTTAGCATGTGAACACACAATGCTAACGTAGATGCTATCATATAGTCTTTGTTGTTTCCGTTTCTGTTATATATGAAAGCACAGACTCCATGTTGCTTTATTATCAGCCAATTTCTGACAGAAAAAAAGAAGATAAGTGAGGAAAGGTAATTCATTCATTATGGCCTTGGGAGCTGCTTCGAACAGCGAACAAGCCCTAACAAGAGACACGGGGAATAATAAAAATACCATTGATTCTGACAGACTTGTTAATATCTCGGGGTAAATTCAAGTCTACTCTCTTTATTTCAAGGCAGGTTTTTATGTTTGTGCTGTAGCTTGACAGGCGGGTTATGAAATGAATACTCAGCTGTAATGGACCCATAAATCACAGTGTGTCCTGCTCAGTCACAGCAGGAGCACTTTGACTTCCATCTCCACATTTTACTAATCAGAGCTGATGTCATCGCGGCTGGGTGAATCCTGCCTTCTTAATAATTGAAAGACCCACAATGTGCATTAGCAATTCATTAAATTCCCCAACATTTACCTCTGAATACAGCCTGGAAACAGTCTTAGACATGCACTCTGCTTGGCCTTCGGTTCCGGGGTCAATCTTTGCTCCTTTGATTTTTAAGAATATTCAATTTATGGATGTTTGTTTGGAATGTACATCAGATACAGCAATGAAATCCTCTCAAGGTTTATCTGCATCTAAAAGGATTTTTATCACTTCTGTGTGTTTAGGGTGAAGACTTAGACCTAGTGTTAAGGATTGGTGGGTTCTTCATGGTTTAACCTTTAATGCCTGACCCAAGAAATATTGCAGATGAATCAGTGTACGACTCTGAATTCTTTATTTGGTCTTTTAACAAAGTGTAAAGAAAAAAAATACGAATAGAATAAGAGAAAAATGATTTGCATATATGTACCATTTGTTACTGTCTTATATGTCATCATTATTGCAGTGCAAAAGGTAACCACAGTGGCAGCAGATTAGATAAGACTTGACATTTCCCTTTGAGCTTGTTTTCGTGGGGAAACTGAGTACCAGCATCAAAGATAGATGTGAATATAAAGTTGAAAGAAAACTCAATTAACCAGAAAAAATACAAGTTAAAAATCTGCACAGGTCATCACAGACTGGGAAACTTAACACTGACCATCTTCTCCAGGCTGCTGTCAGCCCTCCGGCTTCTACACCGTTTTCTTCCTCACTTCTTCTTTCCACTTAACTGTCCATTAATGTGCTTTGAGACAGCACTCTGAGAACAACCAGCTTCTTTTCTATCACTTTTTGTGTCTTTCCCACCTTGTGCAGGGAGTCAATGATGGTTTTCTGCACAGCTGTCAGATCAGCATCTTCCCCATGATTGTGAATTCTTCTTAACCAAGACAGAGACTTTTTTAAAGGCTCAGAGCACTTATGAAGGTGTTTTGGATTACTTATCTGATTAGAATGTGACACTCTGAGCTACAATACTGAAGGTTTTCACTCTATTCTAATTTTTTGAGTTTTTGAATTTGAGGTTTTCTTAAGCTGCAAGTCCTAATCAGCAACATCCAAACAAATAAAAGCTTGAAATATATTGATTTGCATATTATTTATTTATACAATATGTAAATTGCACCTTTTAAATGCAGAGTGTTATGTGTTTGCATCAAACCGTTTTATTACAGTAACAAGTCAGACAGCTTATGTATTCCACATTTAACGGTTGGGGCATATTCATTACGTTCCTAGGAACCTTTGCAAGCACCTTTTTCCAGTCGGACCCATTAGAGCGGGAACACTATCCGGTTAAACGTAACAGTTGCTTCCTGTTTTCAAATGCGCAACTTGGGCCCTGTCCCAATACCCACCCTAAACCCTACACCCTTGTATGAAGTGCGCACTTGGCAGAAGTGCACATTAAGGGTTGGAGTGTGCAGGTTGCAAGTGCGGGAAAAGACAGAATTGGGACAGTGATGGTTCCTCAATTTTGAACCACAGTCATTTCATGTCATTGCTTCCAAACTCAGCTTCATCTCTGTTCCTGGTGAAGAGACGTCACTTTCAGACATAAACTGAATAAAGTTCATCTGTTCTTGTAAAATAGATGTTATGAAATCCACACAAGTTTAATTAACAAATAAATGAATTACTGAACTAATTTATAAAAGATGGCTGTAGAAAACCACCAGTACAGGTTAAATAACTGTTCCATTCTAAACAAATGTATAATAATGATTAATTTGTTGCTCTGTGGCTGTTATTGTTAGTAGAATGTCCATAAATGTCCACAGGTCCATAAAAAAAAATGTCTGTCAGGTAAACAGGTCTTCCTTGTTAAAGACGCTGCATCTCGACTGAACTTCCCGTATAAATAAAGTTTTTTAAATAAAATTAAATTTAGCTAATTTTATCAGTAAAATGATAGCTTTCATTATTCAAATGTTTTGAATTTTAGTATTTTAAGTATAATGAAGTAACAGGGCAAACATCAGTAATTGTTTCACATACAGCATAAAAGATTAAATGTTTTAATATTTTACATCTGAAACAGCATTTTTTTCACCACAGGCGTATTATGTGGGGATAAGCTTCAGTGAAGTCTGCATTGGGTAGATGCGGACTTCACTGAAGTGCAGATTGAGGGCGCAAAGGGGGCGTGACAGACTTCCGCCCTCGAGCAGCCCTGGAAAATTGGG
>JALJCO010004444.1:0-45911 GCA_023101725.1 Atherinomorus stipes
TTGTTACATACTCCACGAGAAGCAAGAACTTTGTTCTTGTTCTCGAGGCTGCAAGAACAAGAAAAAGTTCTTGTTCGGCAGGGCATATTATACTCCCCGAGAAAAAAATCTCCCGAAGTCCTCATAGAGCCCGCCCACTCCAATATTTGACGCTGAATAGTAGTGGTCGATAGATGGCAGAAGCACGGGATTGATGCATCTGGATAGTCAAAGACGCAGAAGAAGAAGAAGACGCGCTAAGCATTTTGGGAACCTGATCCAAACAAGTAACAACACTTTGGTAGCACGCTAAAGGCAGCTATGGCAGTTTATAAGTTGATGGAGGAAGAAGAACAAGAGGAAAGAAACATGTTCTACGCAGAAGAAGAAGAGGATCTGTTGTTGTTACTGTCGATTGCTGAGATGAAAAAGAAAAAAAGGAAACGTAGGTGGCATGTTCGACCACTCAATACAACGAGGGCTGAGCAAGGCGAGTACAGCGTCTTGGTACAACAGATGAGGGCAATGGACGATGAGAGACACTTTACTTACTTCAGAATGTCTGCCAGGCGTTTTGACGACCTCGTTCATCGAATCACGCCATTCATTCAGCATGCACCCACACACAGCATCCCGATCTCTATCCAGGAGAGATTAGCGGTCACACTGCGGATATTAGCTTCTGGGAGCTCCCAGAGCAGTGTGGCCGCCAGTTACAAAATGGGGGTTGACGACCGTGTGCTCCATTGTTTCTGAGGTGACCAAAGCTATCTGCTTAGCTTCTTTGAAGGACGACTTTGTGGCATTCCCCTCACTAACACAGATGATCGATATCGCTCGGGGACTTTTGGAGGTGTTGGAACTTTCCCAATTGTGTCGGGGCCATCGATGGAAAACATGTGAAAATTAAAGCCCCACCACAAGCAGGAAGTGACTATTATAATTATAAAGGCCACCACTCTGGCTGTGCTGGATGGCGGTGTGTGATGCACGCTATCGATTCACAATGGTGGATGGCCGAGCCACGGCAAGGAGAGCGATGGTGGAGTGTTTGAACAGAGCTCCTTTGGGTCTGCACACTCAAGAAAGGGCAACTTCCTCTGCCACCACCAGCACATCTCCCTGGCACAACGATCAAGGCTCCACACATGCTTTGTGGGAGATGCTGCATTCCCTCTGCATGTAAACCTCACCCCGTCCTTATGCCAGGTATGTTGTTTTTGGTTTAATGTAAACATATCAAAATGATTGTAATTTAGTTAAGTGATGTAATGAATAAAACATGGAAGTGTTAGCAAATCTGCATCTACGGTGGAAGCTGACTTATGCTTGATATGTAACCACAAAATTGGTTTGAAATATGCTGCTCATTTATGTATTCATTTTTCTTTGTCTTGTGTACAGATCGGAATCTCACAACAAAGGAGCTTGTCTTCAATTACCGCCACTCCCGTGCCAGGCGTGTGATTGAAAATGCATTGGAATCTTGGCAGCAAAGTTGGAGGATCCTTGGACGTCAGTGGAGTGTTTTCCAGATAAGCTTGGGGATATGGTCAAGGCCTGTGTTGCCCTTCACAACTACCTTGCCTGCACAGATGCGGCTAATGCTCCAGGTGTGAGATACATCGCTGCAAACTTTGCAGACTCTACTGCCGTTTCTGGAGAGCTGCAACATGAGGGGAGTGGAGGAGGCAGGTGGAAGGAGACAGCAATCTCAGGATGCAGGAAACTCTCTGGAGTCAGAGCATCTAGGGCAGCACACGCCACAAGAAATGACTTCTGTGAGTTC
This sequence comes from Atherinomorus stipes, assembly GCA_023101725.1. Lineage (NCBI taxonomy): Eukaryota > Metazoa > Chordata > Actinopteri > Atheriniformes > Atherinidae > Atherinomorus > Atherinomorus stipes. The sequence goes on from JALJCO010004444.1 coordinate 1,769, forward strand.
TTTCAAACACCTCAAGGACTTGTGCCATGGCGAAAAGACATTATCCGGAGGGTGTCTGCAGTAGTTAATAACTAAAGCATTTTCAAAAGTGACTGTGACTATTACTGTTAAGCTTTGCCAAGAGGAAAATGCTTATTCCCCACAGTCTGTAATTTTGGTTGGTTCCAAAAGGTATTAAATTTGTATTTTGAGAAACGAAGTCTGACTACTCTTGCTTTAGTAAGTTTGCTCAGTAAACCAAATTTTCACAGGTTTGTCGACATGTTTATCAGACCTTGTAATGAATGAAGAGGTATAATTTCAAAGTCAAGAGTTTATTTTTTCTTATGTAGTACCGAATCACTTTCACACTGAATAAAAGAACTTAAAAATAGAACACACACAAAAAAAAACTAATGAATAACTTGTAACAACATAGTGAAAAGTATCAAATAAAAATATGTGGCACATGGTGAATACTTCGCTACAAGTCAGTATAGTACACCCCCAACCTGGGAACGTTTTGTTCAGTCTCGTACATAAGGTTTTGGAGTTTCCATTTACATTTAAACTCGGATACAAGTTCTGGTGGCAGTGAACATGAAATCCAGCCACATGCAAGACATATCTACCACATGGGTCCATTAGCTGCAACATGGATTCTCTTCTCTGCCGCCCTTCCTCCACTGCAGCTTCACGTTCAGCTCTTCTTCTATCCAGTACAGCTAATGCAGCTTCAAAATTAGAGATTGAGCTCGCTCTCGCTTCCTCTTTTTAAATCTTGATCTTCTTGGTGAAGTAGGGGATGTAGAGTCAGTTGAAGGGAGTGGGAACTGGAGTTGATGATCCAGAAGGAGGATTGGGAACTGGAGTAGATGATCCAGAAGGAGGATTGGGAACTGGAGTAGAAGATCCAGCTGTACATAGTTCATGTGGGTGGAGCATAAAAAGCTCTGAGGACTCAGTGCAGAGAATTCAGAATCCCTCATGCAAATAGAGTCATTATTCAAAGAAAGGTTGCATGAAGGTCCTTCTTCAGGGTCTGGATCCATGTCCTGAAAAAGCACGAGTTGAAAAAGTATTAGAATCAAGCAACAAATAAAAAAAAATAATATAAGATAAAATACACATTTCAAACAGTGGTGGCGAGGATCATTGGCATATTTTACTTTTGAGAATTACATTCGCACCAGTCCTTCTGAGTCATTGTGCTCATTCACGTTAACCAAATACATGAAGCTGATTACAATGCAGGGCATACATATAATCTTAGAAAACTTCTATGGGTATTAATGCATGCTGAGATTATATGGTTGGAACGACAGCTTACCTCTAGAAAAACTGTGAGATTTGGTGGTCGTTTCACGGTGTTTTATGTGTCTGTCAAGCCACTGCAAGGACACATAGAAGGCTAGTACTGCCGTTTTCCTCCGGAGTCACCACTCTTCTTCTGCTGGACGCGACGTTTCGCCTTAGCAAATTTGTCACGGAGGTAGCGCCATTTTCTTCTACAGACGCTTTCGTCGGTGGACAAAGTCTGAGCGATCTCCTTCCACGAATTGTTTGCCATTTGTATGTCCTTATATGATTTTATTGAAGTGTTGTAGAGATGATCATACTTCCTCACCGCCTCGGCTAGTTGTTCTCAAAGTTATCCATTGTTTACTTCCTTGTGTCGACGTAAGCAGGTCATGTCGGTCCTGGGCTTCCTCCCAGCAAATAAAGGTTCTGCATTTCATAACCACGCCCTTCAAGTTTCTGACCAATCATGTAATACTTCTCAGGTCCCCCACGAGAAGAAAGTTCTGCCCGGCCGAGGGACAAGAACAAGCCGCACGCTGTCCTCCAAATACGTCGCGAGAATAAAATGACGTCATTTGTTCTCGCAGCTCCGAGAACAAGAAAAAGTTCACCAAACTCGTGGAGTATGTAACAAGCTTAACGGAAAACTAAATCTTGACTCACGGGACAACAGTACTCGTTCGTTCATTAATTCCACGAAAAGTACTTAAAGACATCTACAGTTTTACTGGAGATAATGTCTTATATAATTAAAAGGCCCCGTCTCCGCCATTATTACTGGATGCATGCCGAAGGACGACTAAACTTAATATCATCCAAAAGGACTCAAAGTGATGCAGAAACTTTACCGGTGAGTAAATGCACGTATAAACTCCTAGAAATAAGGTCCAGGTTGAAAATAAGAAAGTTATCCTTTAAGATCTTAATTGACCTCACCTGTTGATTACCTGTCTGAGTAAGTCTGCTTGTCCGTATGCCCCCGCCCCGTTCAACCAATCAGATGCCCCTCACGGTTAATTTAAGTATAAATCCAAAGATGACAGATCTTTTCTGATGATGGAACAGCCCCATCCTTTGGCCGATCTTAAATCTTCAACTAAAACCTTTTTTCTTTGTTGGCGTTTGATACCATGTAAAGCCCCGTTTTCAGACCTGTTTCGTGGTTCTAGGTCGGGTCAGGTCGGGTGGGACTGGGCACGGATATGTTGATTTCACGTTGCGTCCTCACAGCAACTGTCCCCTTATCCTGGAGGCGGAGTATTAACCAGATAGTGCTGCTACGTGATGGTGGTGACATCAATGCCAGTAAAACACCTTTTAACCAAAGCACCACAGAGACAGAAACAAAGGATCATCCTGCTTTGTTTTTACGGCTGATCATGCAGGAAGTGATGGATTTTTCAACAACCCAACAGATTGCTGTGTCTTAGCTCCACCTCTTTCAGTACCCCTACTGAATGGTACCAGAAAGTGGGTCGGGTCGGGTCAGATATAAGGGTACCATCCCAGTTTTTATCTGTGGAGACGCAAAACACGTGGACTGAGCCGACTCCAGACCCACTAGTGGAAAAAGGGGTTTAAGATTTCCTTTGCTCTTATTTAAGTGTTTTAACTATTTTGAGTGTGTCTTGTTGGGTTTTTTTGTTTTTCTGTACACCACTCTGGTCAGCATTGATGCTGGTTTTAAATATGCTATACAAATAAAGTGGTATGGCATGGCATCACGTGTTTTTCACATTCATTAGTCGAAAGAGAGGGATGAAAAATGTAAGTGAAGTTTATTTCTATGTCGCCTTTCACAGACAAGGAACGTCACAAGGTGCTTTACAAGGAAAATACGTAAAAATACAACAAATGTAAAATACAATAAATGTTTAATCATATTAAACGGACACTGATGGACAGTCAACATAACACAGTAAGTACATAATGTGTGTTAAAGCAGAAACTTCTTTATCTGCATTTAGAAGTTACTGATGACCAGTAAATAAAAATATATTCCCACAACCAAAGTATAATACAGAGCCTGATTCTGTTCCATCTAAACATCATCATAATCATGTGTAAGTTATGCGGTAAGTTAACTGACTAGTCTTTGACTTCATAAGTCAAACCAAAACTCACTGTCCATGCATCATACACTGACATGGATGCAAGACACACAGGGAACAAAAATCATAGTATTTTCAGAATATTTCACTCCCATATAGCATAAATACTGTTAGTGAAGTTAATCCTTCATCAGTGCAAATGCAAGTATACAAAGACATGGCACAAGGAAGACGTTGGCTGACAGGGGTTCATAAAACCTACTAGACACACTGGCTTACATTTTCTGCAACACCTTCCCTTTGTGAGGAAGTTTGTGTTTTCAACTTTTGATGATAGTGAAGAACTTGTCCGTTACAGATTTTCTTCCTCACATGGGTTACTGCCCATCTCCCCCACCTTCCAACCGCTGGAATTCTTCCCAAATTTGTACACAAGCCTACGACCGTCGACTCGCTCCAGATCTCCCTCTTATAGTAATAATACCTGTGAGGGAGAGAAGCACCAACACAGAGCATGCTCAGTTCCTGCCAACAGCTTCAGAGTTTACAGCAGTCTGGACTTGAGTAAAATGTAAATAAGAACAGAGGTCAATTATTTCCAAACCTGATCAACCCAATCTACTCCAAGTAGAACATAAACGTGTTAGATGCTGGAACTGATGGAAAATATGAGCTCATTTAGACTCTGATGGCATCAACACATCTGAAAAAAAGTAGAAACCATGGTAATAAAAGGCTGGAAAGTTATTGGAACACTTGAAAAACAAATGGGGAGCACCTGACAACCAGTTAGGTGAAATAACAACAGGTCGGTATCATGACTGGGTAAAAGGAGTATGCTAAGAGGCCGATTTACTCAGATGGACAGAAGTTCACCAATCTGAGACAAACTGGAGCAATTTTAAAAAGTTTCCTTAAAATTGTGAAAACTTTGAAGATCCACCATATTATAAATCTACAGTTTATAATATCATGAGAAGATGGAGAGAATCAGGAGGAATCTCTGTGTGCAGGGGACCATGCTGGTGATCTTCTGCATTAAAAGCAAAAAGCATGATTCTCTACTGGGAACCACTGATGGACTCAGGAAGATTCCAGAAATCTCTGAACACAGTTCTCCCTGAAATCCACAATGCAGGTTAAAACTCCATCATGCAGAGAAGAAGCTGTATGAGACCAGGATCCAGAACCACCACCACCCGTCTTCTCTGGACCACATACTGGATCCATCACAGCAGCGTGGCCGGGAGCAGGAGAAGAGTCCAGCTGCTGAACTGGTCTGCCTGCAGTCCAGAACTTTCACCAGTAGAAAACATGAAGGTCCAGGACTGTTGAACTGCTAGAATCCTGCTTCAGACCAGAACGGGACAACATTCCTCTCCTGAAACTCCAAAAACTGGTCTCTTCGCTTCCCAGATGTTTCCAGATAGTTGTTGAAAGAAGAGGAGATGCTACACGATGGTAAACGTCACCCTGGAACTACTTTTTGACGTGTCGCTGCCATCAGATTGAAAATAAGCTCATGTTTTCCGTGAAGTGGTAAAATATCTCTGTTATCTCTGATGTCTTCTTTATGTTTCATTGAGGATAAAATATGAGTTGGGGTTTGGTAAATCCTTGAATCCTGTTTCCTGTTTGTCACTTTACACAGAATTCCAGCTGTTTGGTCATTTGGGGTTTGTTATAAGGAAAACATGGGGTTTTAGATTTCTGGGTTATCCGAGAGGATTCCTATATTTTTTATATTTTTATCTTATAGTTTATTATATTTTATTGTATGTACTGTGGGTTTGAGAGGACTGTAATTTTGTCTGTGTTGTATGTCCAATATGTGGTACATTTGACAATAAAGTTGACTTTGACTTTGATGCAGGACAGCTGTGACAGCAGTCACACACTAAAAACTCCTGAGTCAAAGTGCTGGGTTCAAAAGGGAATGACTAATTTATGGATTATTTCAAGTCAGACATTTGGGTTGTTGTTTCTGACCCAACTTCTGGGTTAAATAACCCAACATTGTAGTCAACATAACCCAACTTCTGGGTGGAATATTCAACCCAAAAGTTGGGTCCAAAAATAACCCACTTTTCTGGGTTGGTCCCTTTTTAACCCAGCAGTGTTAAAAGTTATTTTCGACCCCTGAGTTTTTATTGTGCATGACATCACACAGCTGACTGGCCTCATGTTGACTTCTTCCGCATCCAGATGCTGTTGGGACTCACCTCATGGCTCGGCTGAGCTTCTCAACTGGTCATGCTGCTGTTCTTCTTCTTCTGGCCCCACATCTGAGCCACAGCTTCAGACTTGAGGAACTTGAACACACCTTCCCGATTGTCCTCTCCCATTTCATCAGGCCCTAGGTTCTTCTCTGGGTGGATCAGAATGTCCCTGATGAACCCCCACAGGTGAGTGCCGCGAGGTGCTGCAGGCAGCCAGATCAACATCAAACACTTTTACTTCCATGGGTTGAAAAAGATGCAGAAATCCTGCAGAATGCATGGAAGAGTTCATGTTTACCATGTTTGCTTTTCTTGGGGTTGTCGTATGCTGCTGCTGTGGTCTCTGCTGGCTTTAGGAGGTCGTCCTCTTGGCCTCTTCAGCCGAGATTCTGATTCTTCTGTTTGGGCATGCACCTCTGCAAACACAACACAGTCAGACTGAAGTCCCGCTGGAGGGAACCTAGCCCTTCCTCCTTCTCTGTTTGCTCACTGAGGAATGGAGGGTACAGGAACTCTGGCTCTGATTCGCTGCTGCCAGACTCTGGAGAGCTGTCAAAGCCAAGCATGCCACCTAGTCGGGAAAGAGATGGTCTAGATGTATCATCCAGAGAAACCAGAGAAACCCTTCAGATAAACAAACAGCCAGAACAAGAATCATGATGCAGGAATACTAACTATACTCGTAAGTCCGACTGATTATCGGAGAGATACTCCGTGTCTTCTAGCGGGGCCATTGGCTCCATGGTCAGACCGCTAACATCATAGCTGTCATGGTTCTCCTTCTGTCCAATGGCTTCTGCATCTGATGCAAGAAAGAAATTATTCCACAGCTCTTCAAACAGTGTCCAAGTTTGACAGCCAGTTAGATCGTTGATCACCTTGACCGATTCTGATGGTGCTGAGCAAAGGGAAGTTGTCCAAGAAGTTGTCCAGCAGCTGGTATGTCTCGCTCAGTTCTTGTCCTGAGAAGCTCTGCAGCTCTGAAAACAACAAACAGGAGCGCTTAGTTAGAGTTTCCATGGCCGCAGCTACGATCCTGTGCAAACAAAACCAACTCATTACCTCTTCATACTCTGTTGTTATTGCTAACTAGAGGAAAATTAATGCACTTGAATAGACCCTTTCCACTGTGTCAACTAATACCCAGATGTCGGGGCCTCTTCGCCATTTTTGGGGTCAAAAGTAGTGTAAACATCATAACGTGTAAACAATTATTGATGAAGCGTTTGCCAGCAACAAACGCTTCAGACAAAAAGATGAACAGGGACAGTTTGGATTTCGCATTTCGGGAAAGGTACGACCAAAAGCGTGACTTATCGGTGTCAGAGATCCATTCGATGACGACTTTGCCCCAAGTGAGTGGTCGACAGACCGGAACCTCTTCCCCGAAGTTGCCCTCAATTTGAAACTCATCATTGAAACTGGATTAGATGTTTATATCAAATATGATAAGAAATCACTAATTCTGTTGTATTTGAAGGAATTTATACAAAAAAACTGCACAATTTTATAATTTTTTGGCAGGTAGAAAGAAAAGCACTGCATCTAAAATCTAAAACCTATTCTGGGACAGAAAACAGTAAAAACTCCATAAAAATGCTTTAAAAATGTTGAAAAATGCTTTAGTTAATGTAAAATTTTAGACAGACATGAGAAATGTTGTATCATCACCACTGGCTGCAAAAACATTTTTACGCGTCCATATTTTCTTAAAGTCTATCAGGGACGCAAAAAGGCCCAAAATCAAATAAAACACCTGTAATTGCATGTAAACGTTATTTTATAGCACTTTTCACAGACAAAGTGCTTCACATGATAACACATAATAATACAAGAAAAACAAGTAAACTGTGGAAATGGTTTTTATCGTTTTTCAAACATGATTTCAAGTCCACCTTAGTTTGAGGAAACTAGTGAAGTCTAGTTGTTGGTTTTGCAGGAACTTGTGGTTTTTTTTAATAAATTAATATTTCAATTACCGCAGATGTTTCAGTCGTCCTGCAGCAGCTGCAGAGCCGCCACCAAAGCTAATTTATCCTCCTTCATTTTGCATCATCTATCGACATTATAACAAAAGTTGCACTCCCAGTGCCCTGAACATGTTAAAACATGCTGAAATTTTGGTGAAAGGTGGATTATTGCTGATGTGAGGAGACCAGACATGTTTGCCTGTCATACCCCATTATTCCTAAATAGATTATTGTTCATCACAGCAGTGAGACACAAAACGATAAAATAAATAAATAACGCGAGAAACTTCGAGACATTTTGTCTGATTTTAAAAGAAATTCAATTTCATTTCTCAAATTCTTACTCTAAATCATTAGAAACCTTTTGTCTCATATGAAATATTGATCAACTAAATAAACAGAATACAACTGAATAAAAAAAACTTTATGGGATAATTTCCACTAAGCTCCCAAAGTAAAAGTACAACGTTGCATAAAATGTATTAATTTTATTTATCTACTTTACTTATTGACGTTGTTTCAACTTCAGAATATTAATCTGTTTAGCCTTTTAGTGCCAAATTTACATAACTTTTTTAGGATTAGTATTGATAACAACACTGCAAAAACTCAAATATTACCAAGTATATTTTCTAATTTCTAGTCAAAATATCTCATCACACTCAAAATAAGACAAAATGAGAGTACATGGGAAAGTTGGTAAGATTTGGGTTTCTATGTGAACTTGGATTAAAATGAGGGGGGGGGGGCCCTTATATCCATTATAAAGCTGTCTGTATGTGAAGCTGGATGCAGCGTACCGTTTTTGGTCTTGTGCTCCTGCAGGTTCTGGTGGAGCTGCAGGCCGAGCTGGGGGCCGAACATCTCCGTCATCTCCTCCCGGTCCAGGCGGCAGAGCGAAGGACCGTCCATGGTGCAGAACTCCAGACTGAGGGTGCTGGCAGCGAACTTGCTGCTCTCTACGTGGTCGCTGGATCCACTCCACGATGTGGTCTGCAGTCCAGCTGTGAGGGCTGATCTGCCTGTAGGCCTGCGGACCCGACCTGTACAGCAGACCTGAGGAGGGACATCACACATGCAGCTTCATCTGTTCATCATCATCATCAGTATGCAGGAGGTCAGATGAGGTAGAGCTAAGGAACAGAGCCCCCCCCCCTGCTAAACGTTGGCCCCCTGTTAACTATTAACCTCTCCATGAGACCGATGCTGCAGCCTGAAACTGAAACTACACTACAAAAACTCAAATCTTAGCAAGTATATTTTCTCACTCTAAGTTCAAATATCTCATCACACTCGTACTAAGACAAAATTGCTTAAATAAAACATTTTGATAAGACATAAGATCTTGTTTTAAGACAATGCATCTCATTTCAAGACATCAAGAAAATTTTGCTTAAAATTTTGCTTGTCCCATTGGCAGATTTTGTGCTTATTACAAATACAAAAAATCTTGAAATAAGATCTCATATTTTACTGAAAATGTTTTCCTTTCAGCAATTTTGTCTTATTTTGAGTGTGATGAGATATTTTGTCTAAAAATGAGACAAAATGTATTTGCTAAGATTTGAGTTTTTGCAGTGTATATCTCACTGAAATGTTTCTCTTTAGGTGATTTTGTCTTATTTTGAATGTGATGAGAAATGGGAAAACTCTGCCAGGTTAGATTTATGTTTTTGATGGTCCAGAATCAGCAGGACTGCATGTGCAGGAAAACCTTCCTCACCGTTGTAAGTCTGGGTGCCGGTCATGCCGGGCAGCATCCCGGACTGGCCCTCCTGGAGTCCGGTCTGGTACATGGTGAGGTTGGCGTGAGTCAGGACGCTGCTGAGGCACGGTGACGACATGGAGACTCTGGAAGATGAAGGTGTTCGTTCACATGCGGGAGACTGACTCACACTGCAGCAGAATGAAGCTCCAACACCAGCAGAGACTTACCTGAAGACTTTTTCCAGCCGAATGTAAAACAGTCAACCAGCGTCCGTTACGGTCTCTGAGGGAAACCTGCGTCTGTGGCTGCCCGAGACAATGCTACAGTTTTATGTGTGTGGTGGAGAGGGGGGAGGAATTCGGGGGAATTCCACCTGAACGTGGCCACGCCTCCATACCTCCTTCGCTTTCCCAAGAACTGGTTTAACAAAACAAACCAGTCCTGCTTCTGTTTCCAAGCCGCCCCCATCTTTCTCTTTTTCAAACCATCAGATTAGATTTCTGACCGGGTCACTTTTTATACTATGACAAGATTCCTTCATCAACCAACCATGAGACAACCGCTCTATGAAGTGCTGACGGATCCTCATTGTACTTTTATAAGTTAGTGATGGGTTATGGTAGGTAAATGGACAGATATATGAAGGATGGAAGCATTTCTTCATACAGCCTTCATACAATTTTGGGTTATTGAAAAAATATTTGTCTCATTTATAAATGTGTTCATGGGATGGCCCCGCCACCCTGGAGGAATTCATTAAGAAGGGTAAGGCATAAGCAGCACCAGGTCAGCCTGCACCTCAGATGTGACTGTGAAATTCAGTTTAGAAGATCTGGTTTGCACAAAATGTTTTATCTATTAAAGGATGCTTGAGCTGGAATATGTTACCTGTTACCACGAGACGCGCCCCCCAGAAGCAGCGGAAGCATGGTCCATCTGTAATCAGCATTGCCAACACTAATTTTCTGTGATTGTGTGTGTTTGGATGTAGAGACGCATTATATGTGTGTGCATGAGTGTTTCTTTATTCTCCATATAAGGATTTGAGTTTGGACTCAGAGTTTTTACTTCAAAAGTATTTAATACTGACATTCTAATATAATTTTTGTTTGTTGTTTTAACTGTACACTCTTGCTTTTAAACGTTTGGTTATTGTTATTTTATTGTAGTTGCAACGTATTAATGTATTGCTGTTTTTTTGCGGGGTGGGACTACGCATGGAAAGTCGCATTTGCTAAATCTGGTATATTTACAGTGAAATTTCTTCTCATTATACACTGTCCCATTTAAAATAAAGTCTTAAACCTCTTTTCCCAGAAGACCCCCTCATGCAGCTAGCAGAAAGCTGTGGATCCCGGCCGCCTTGCTTTTTGTTTTATGCCATCATTATCTGATGATGTATTCAGGCTGACTGCCTTCCTTCAGTAAAAACAAACTTGTTTGGTCACAAACACGTTTATATCACACGTATAATTCATGGAATAAAATCAGACTCCTACAAGAACAAATCAGAATTAGGCTATAAACACAAAATCTACAACATTTTACTACAAAAAGAGGGAACAACAGAAAAAACTGATGGAAACTGATTTAAAAAGAGATAAAATGGTGCAGTAATAGATCACATTGAAAATAAAAAGGCTCAATTTAAATAATCTGTAAAAACCTGGATTTTATTTGTTCAGACAGGACATTAAAGCACACAATTTCATTAAACAATTTATTTATTTACACTTTTCTTAGAATTTTTTAAAGAACTTCCAAACATAACAGACATTTTCTGCATCAACAGCTGATTTTCTCTTTTTTCTTAAAAATCTTTTCTTTCCAACGAGTGTTAGATGTTTGTTTCTAGATGAAGCTTGCAGATGCTTCAGGGCTTCTATTAGCATTAGCATTAATGTTAGCATTAGCTGGTGTTCCATCCATCTTCCAGCTCTGCTTTGTTATCTCCACTCACTAATCTGTATTTAATAAACTGGAGTGGATTTTTGCCTCTTTAAGGGGGTTTGGGACCATTTTTGTCTTTATTATTTAGTTTTACTTCATCTTTACAACGTTAGCTACAGGCTAGCGGCTAGCTGAGTGTCTTCTCCTGCTTGTTTGTTGAACTCTGACAAATTCACGCCACCAGGTGGAGGGAGGCTACATTGCAGCTCATCCAGTCATAAATTACAGTGTAAATATGCGGTCCTCACGGCCCACATGTGGAAAAGGAAAGAAAAAAAAGAAAGAAAACTTTTGTCCCCACTTGTCCAACTCAGGGGACCGCAGGGGGGAGGGGGGTGGGAGGGGTGGCTAAATTTCACCCAGAGGTGGCATATGATTTTAATATTAACATATATGTTGAACAGACTCAGAATATCCCTGAGTTCACACCGGGAGCATCTCTCCACATGCATGTATACATTTATCTAAGAACACGGCAGAACCTGGTTATCGAGAGTTGCGGCGTTTTACCTGCTTTGGAAGTCGTAACACTGATGGTGTGTTTGGGTCCACTCAGAGCTCGGTGAATTTCACCGCTTATTTCAGGAGTTGAACGTCTGAATAATGGCCAGTTGTATTCAAAGCTCCCCCGTTACCAGGTTGTTGATCTGCTGGGAGGATGCACCAGCAGAATCCAGACGACTGGAGCTGCAGGTGCAGCGACCATCCAGCTGTATCACTGTTCTTCCATTTTAAACGACAGGGTCGTATTTGTGGTGCATTCACGTACATTCACGCACGTAAAAGTTACATGCATAACATGTAACTTTTAATGCACAAATAATTTTACTCGCTCCTGGAGTGAACAGGGGAAGGACGAACTGTGTGCTCCGTGGAACATCTCAGACGAGTCCAATGAATGAGATGGTGCAAAATTTAGCCTTTTTTACGCTTCCAGAACGCTGAGTCTATTTTAATAAAACCCCAAATCACGATTAATCCAAATCACACTTTCTTTGAGCAGTCAAAGCCTTGACCGGGGTCCCCTCGTGTCTTTTGGGAGATCAACTGAACTGAACTAACCTGCTTTGAAATGACTCGGCTTTCTGATAGTTCTACCTCAACAGCAGACACATGCATGCTGTCTAAAAATAGATTGTGTATGAGGCCAGCAAACAGGTGTCTCAGGTCAACGGCTGGCTGAGCACAACTGATAAACCAACGTTATCAAACGTTCTACTGTACTCAGTAAAACCTACATTAGAACTGTTGGGTCATATATGCAAAATGTTACATGAAAAAGGTGCGTTTAGGTAAGCAGTGCCACATATCCAGCTCCGCTCACACGCAGCGACAACAATACCTGTAACTGATTACAGAAACTGTCCGTCTCGACGTGCCAACACAAACTGAAAGCTGACACCTCGTGTTTGGTGAATGAGTTCAGTTTGTATGTTTAGAGCTGGTTCGATAATGACGATTGTGACTCACACAGTTTTTAAAACAAGGCGACTTCACTCTGTGCCAGGTTTTGTTGGCAGAGCAAACACAGACACCCTGACCTTTGTCCTGTCAGGGGACGGTGTACAGGTAACTACCCTGCCACCTTGTGGCTCAGTCTACATCACCAGCTCAGGGAAAACCAAGCTGCTTGTTGACTTTAGACTTTTATTATCAGCTGAAGGTGACACATATCACTAACAGAAATATGATATTTGCATAAACTGAACTCCGAAGCCTTGGTATAAAATAAGCGATAGATAAAATAAGTGAAGTGAGTGTGGATGGATGCAGTTTATTCTGATTTTCACTGAACTAGCTGACATCACTGAAGCGTCCCTCAGGTCAGAGGTCTCAGCCGACGCGCATCGAAGCAGAATGTATTTTGGAGCGATTATTGATCGAAAGGTGCCACAGCTGGATTTCAACCTCTTACTGCAGAGGGGTACTTTGCCTATTTTGGCACATTTTTACCACTTCAACTACAGCACTGTTCGGATTACACCACAATCTTCTATGAAGGCTTACATAAAAGAAGACAGATGTGACAAGATGTCCATATACCTCTTGTCCTTGAATTACTTTATTAAATCTTCATCGCAGGGGATCACATACACAACAAATGCCTAAAAAGTGATAAAACCCCTTAAAGTTATGTTGATGTTTGTCTATATCTGTTTGTTGGGTGAATGATTAGAGCAGTTCGGTCCCACTAGGTGGTGGTTTGCAGCATGAACAGGTGTCCCAAGGAAGACTTGTTCCTGGAGAGGTGGACGCTGGCCGTGTCTCAATCAGCGCACTTGCACTACATCAGAGGACCAGAGCTGCCCATCCCTGCATGACCTACTGCACTACATTTGAGTGTAAGTGCAGTTGCAAACCCAGATTCTAATCTAATCATTTTAGATATATGGTCGTCTTCAAAATTTTTCATACCTCCAATTACAGGTTTTTTTCAATTGCTTACGCACAAAACTTTTATATATCACACTATTTCTAACCTTATTCAGTCAAGCTTCACAACTTCACCTCAAATCAGCAACGCATTCTCAGCCTTGACTGCTTTACTGAACACCAACCAATCACTCCTGGACATAGGCCTATAAATAAGTCAAAGGTCAAACTATCTGTCTTGAACAGTGGATAACGACAATGCCAAGAGCTTTGCTTTAGCCTGTTCCATGTGTGATGAGTGTACTTAGCTTTGATTTTTCATTTGCAGTCCTATATGATGCTGCATCCACAGCAGCAACAGATTTATCCAAGAAATGAAATATTTTTGGTTCCCTTATTGCTTGTGTCGGCATGATATTTTTGCTCTTATATTTGTATTTGTATTTGTATTTGTATTTATTTAGAGCATGTAATGAACAAGTGAATAATGATAACACATTAATGGACAGCCACAAGATAAAAAAAAGAGACAATAGCAACAACAAAACTTCAAATTAAACTCCATGTCTGAAAAGGAGTGGGTGAAAGTGTACACTTATATTATGCTACCCCTTTATAATCATCAATAATTTTACAATATTAGGCTGTAATCTAATAGTTTTTATCCTTATTATTATCATCAATGATAACTTCAAAAAACAACAACCATAATAAATAAAAATAATAGCAAATAATCATAATCATCCATATATCGTCAGAAATAACACAACTGAGAAACACCTACAGTAATTTCAATAATACAGAACCATCATAACCATCATCATAATCATCCTGTGATAACCACACTTGCTTCATTTCTATATTTTGTGAAAACACTTTCTTTATATATTTTCTTAAACTGGTGTATATTTGGACATTCCCTGAGCGTCACCTCCAGTCCGTGCCATAATTTTTTATTCTTAATTTTTATTTTTCTCTTTTCTTGCTTTATTTTAATTCTTTTCTTAACATCTCTTCTTAAACTCTCTCTCAATTCTCAATTTCTACATCTCAATTTCTAAATCTACTCTCCATTTCTCAGCCCAGTTCTTAATTCTCAATTCTTGGACATCTCAATTCTTAAATACCAAATTCTTAAGATGTCTTAAGATGTCTCAGATTCTTAGATGTCTCAAATTTTTGGACATCCCAATTCTTTAAATATAAGCGTCTCAGATTCTCAAGATTCTTAGACATCTCAGATTCTTAAAATACAACGTCTTAGCGCCTTAGATTCTCAAATATCTTAGACGTCTCAAGATTCTTAGACGTCTCAAGATGTCTTAAGACATCTCATATTCTGAAATTCAAACTTTTAGATGTCTCAGATATCTTAATGCTCTAAGATGTCTTAAGATATCTCATATTCTTAAATAAGGGATTCTTAATTCTCGGACTCTCAAGATTCTTAGAAATATTTCTGTCTTAATTCTTAAGGGTTTCATTTCCTTGGCTGCTTTTTCTGTCCATCAGCAGCAGCACACCAGACCCACTCATCAAGTCTTAGGTGTTAAAACTGACTCCTTTAGTAGTAGTCTTTCCCTCTTCTCAATCCGGCCACGCTCTTTCTGGACCACTTTCACCCCTTCTAGTAAAATATCACTGTCCACTATGTTGTTTTCGTTGAATTGATCTTTTTCGTTATTCACCCTAGGCGCCTTTCTTTTCTTGTTTACCAATCTTTTTTTTTGAATTTTTATACACTCATTTACTATTTATCAAATTTCTTCACTTTTAATCTTTTTTCCATTTTTTTCATCATACTAATTTCTTAATATATACTTTTTTGTTTGTTTATTTTTTTACCTTTTTGATCAATTCATTCTTTTTATATCTCACTTTCATATAATTATTTTTCCCTTCTCATAATTTCATATTTCCACACACCATCTCCTCACTCACATTTGCTTCAATAAATTCTCTCATCATTTAAATATACTGATATTTACCTAACATAGTTTTGATACTTTTTTCATACCACTTTTTGGCATCTATCCCTACCTAAATCTAACCCACTAACCATATTCTGTCTTTGTAGAGTCCTTTTTTTTTCTTTTAATACCTTTTTTAAAAAATCCATCTAATTTTTTTTTTTTTTTAGTTCTCCTTCTTTTCTTTCTCTCAATCAAGTAGCATAACAAAGCACTGCACTTTGTTATTCTGCTAAACTTTTTTTTTTGGCAAGTTTTAAAACACGTTCTAGGTATATAGGAGACTTGGTATTTAAATGCAAGTACTTGAGTTCAGGTGTTGGATGGGAAGAAATGGTATCAGAACACAAAAAGTTAACTGTAAGTGCACTTATGCATAAATGATAAGTTAAATACTTTTATCTACTCCCCTGTACTGATTGATTTCATTATATAAACAGACCAAGGAACATACAATAACAGAGGGTTGGTAGGTTTGGGGAAGTATGAATGACACAATGGAACCTCGAAAGCATGTTAGTTTTTCAAAAGCAAACAAGTGATTCAATTTTGTGTTAAAATGAGCGTGGACCCCCCCCCCCCCCCCCCGGATTTTTTTGTTTTATCCATAATACATTGACACTTCACTGTAAAAAAACAAAACAAAACCTGAACAATTAAAACTGGTGAACAAAGAAACTACCACTGCAGTTATGTATTGAGATCACTGATTATATTTAAATGTACGTATCTAATGTACTGTAGTGACTTGAGGCAAAAGAAATGAACAAGGTGAGAAAGATATGAGATCAACAGTTTTGCACCCTTAAAAAAAAAAAGAAAAGAAAAAAACTATGAGAGACTTCAACAACTTTATAACAAAATCAATAAGATTTTCTATTACACTCTGCAAGAAATAAGCCTAAAGGTCAGTGCAACACAGAAAGGTCCTAAACCAGTTAGGAAGTCCATTTTTTAGAACCTGAGTTTTTTGGACAGGGTGCCCCATCCAGCTCCATCATCACCTTTTGACAACTTCAGAAAATACCTCAAGTTGTGTAGGATAGTCCATGTTTAGGGGCGATGGTAGTCCACTGAGGATGAAATGGCTATGAAATATTGTCCATTTCTTGATGACTAGTTTCTGGCTTTCCAGGATGATACTGTGATGTTATCTGGCTTGACTGGGCCGCTTGTTGGTTGCAGTGAAGATTCCCACTGTCGTCTCTTCCACAGATCTCATAGAGGGTCTCGTCATTTCCCTGCAAAGTGATAAAATATTCTTAACATACCACACTCCTTTAAATCACACATGAAAAAGTGAGTGATGAAAGTGTGGTCTGACAAATTGGTTGTGTTAATAAAGTTAGTAGAATCCAAATCGGAGTAGTAGACATTTGAAAAAAGTCATTACTCCTTCAAAATTATACTGATTACATCACAGAGTGCGTTATAACTCTGTTGCTTCATAAATTACATTATTTTGTGGCCTTTTGTATAGTGGGAGTTGTTCATTTTGAACACCTGAGCATACATTCGTAAAAGATGAACATCACCACTTCTTTCTAAAGGTAAAGTGCATAATCCAACATCAACTGCTAATTCCCAGTCCATCTTTTGCAAAAGCCAAAATTGGTGTCTTGTAGTATTCACCTGAGTGTCTAACTGAAAAGATAAAATCTATCTGATAGTGAGTTGCAGGATTTTTTTTTTTTTTTATCAGTAAGGGCTTATGCTGCTATACTCAATACCTTTACGAGATATGGAGAAAGAGCTCTAAAAAAAACACGGGTTTGTCTGGGAACAACCCTGCCCTGATTTGTTCTAACCAGTGGCTCTCGTCTCATCACAACCACAATATAAAGCACCAATATAAAAACAAGGCACAACACACTTTCCAAGCATGCCCACTGGCAGAAAATCACCAATTTAAAGGCACAGTATTCTTGAAGATGATGGTCCATACATTCATTCCTCAGCAGCATGCTAATAAGTGATTTCCAAAGTGAAAAGTAAGTGGTTGACCATCATTTGATGAAAGCGAAAAGGTAGAAAAGTAGGGCTTACACACAAAAATCCCGTCTGATGTACCCCATACAAGATACGGTTGGGTTTTCTCGGTACAGTAAAGGAGAAAAATTAACAAATACTATTTGTATGATATGTATATATATATACATATATATATTAGGGCTACAATTCTGGGAAAAATGTGAATCACGATTTTTTTGCTTAAAATTGAGATACGATTCTCTGGCACAATTTTTTCCATATAACCCTAACCACCACAGACTGTCCTAGTTTCAACTCGTCGCTCACTCTTCCAAAAACCAGCTAACTAAGGTGGGCTTCTATGTTGTAAAGCCGCTTTACCATTGGTTAAGGGGTGAGGAAAGTGCTTATGTTTGATAATTTTGAAAAAAATCCAAAACTTTATATGTGATGAGCTTGATAAGTTCATGATTAGCATGCGATTAAAAATGTTTGTCTGTTGTGGGTAGAAATGAGATCATGTATGTGTGAATTGAGATCAGTACTTTTTAACGATTAATTGTGCAGCCCTAATATATATATATATATATATATATATATATATATATAATATATATAAAATCATCAAATGATTGCAAATATTTAGCTGATTACAAAAGTCACCTAAAGCATGTTATGATGAAAGTACCTAACTGATGGAAAACCTTGAAACCTTTATCCACAGCGTGATGGTTAATGAGAGCAGACTTGTGGAAGAAAGAGTAAGAATTAAAACCGCTGTGAATTTAACAAAGAAAACCTGGGATAACTAAGAGTATTATTTTACAGGACATTTAGGAATTTGTCATCACCCTATTCAAGCGCCAAACTCACTCCGAAGGACGGGCCACAACACACACACACACACACACACACACACACACTCTCGCTACGCACTGAGGTGATTCTTAACACATAGAAGCTAACACAATCCCTACAATAACTCGCTGATTTACAGACATTTGTAATTCTTTACCTCACGTGTAAAAAGCAGCCAAGTAAGCAAAATACTGGAGCCAAGGAGCGCGCCCCCCTTCCTCACCCGAGCAGACTGTGAGGGGGAGGTAAGAACTTGTTGTAGTGAGCCTCTGTGCTTCAACCAGTCAAGGGAGAGTACAATAAAATACCCTTGAACGGGGCGCTTGAGGAAATAACTCACTGTGTTTCAATATGACTTTGAGGTGTAAAAGTCAATCCAACACGGCCTCACAGGGAAAGGAAAGCGATCTGAATGCGATGAACGGGGTTGGTAATATAGTCAACATCGTAAATTGAGGCAGCTGGAAAACAATAAGACCAAAGCAAAGAGTGGGAAAGAAACGATGTTAGCCTCAGTGGCCAGTGGAGGGGAATGCCATTTATCCCAGAGGGACTGATTAAAGCTACTAGAATAAAGGCTTAATTAGCAGTATAATTATAAACTCCCAACCGAAACGAAGTACGCATTTGGCAAATGATAATACAAACTTACATTCAACTTGACAAAGACTGATGAACTTAATCAAATTTGCACTCTGTAGTCAATAAAAACACTGATTTTGAAGTCTAGCTACATTCTGGCTAACTGTAAAGGATATTTATTTGCTTTACCTTGAATAAAATGACTGAATTCGGGCAAGTCTGCCTAGTTATGAACACAAGATGCCTTCCAGATCCTCTTGGAATGTTCCTTCCCGGTCAGAGGCGGGAGGGAAGTGGTGGGCCTAATTTAAAGATACATTTTTATGTTTTTTTTATTTTTATTTTTTATGTCTCAAAAACATTGAGTGTATTGAGACATCAATACTTGGTTATTGATGTCTCAATACACTTAATGTTTTGAGACATCTTAAGATCTTAAGATGTCTGAGAATTGAGGTCTTGAGACATCTTATGACCCTTGAGATGTCTGGACCTGAGTGTCTTGAGACACTTTATGAGTCTTGAGATGTCTGAGACATTGAGTGTCTTGAGACATTTTAGAGTCTTAAGATGTCTAAGACATCAATGTCTTAAGACATCTTAAGATTTCTCAAGAACCAATGTCTGAGACATCTTAAGATCTTTAAGATGTCTAAGACACTCAATGTCTGAGACATCTTAAGATGTCTTAAGATGTCTCAAGACACTCAATGTCTTAAGAGGCACTGTCTGAGAGCATCACATGTTCTGCTCCTTGTATCCTTTAAGAATGAGTGCATGTTAGATTTTTGTCTTAAGATGTCTTAAGACGTCTTGGTGTCAGAAATGTCTTGAGAGTCTTGATTCTGGTTATCTAATACTTAAGACTCTTGAGACGCGGTGATGGCTGGGTATTTAACCCCACAAACAGAAACACAAAAACTTTTTCTGTTGTGCGCACCCTGAGTATTCTAAAATCAACTTTTCCCTAATAGATAACCCCTTCCCCTCCCAGTGAATAGGTTTTGGATGTTTATACATGTTTATATGGAAATCATACATATGGAGCACATCAATAAAAACAGAAGAGCTTTAGATTTAGAACAACAGTGTGTATAATGATATACACAAGAATGTGATAAAATGGAAAATGTGTGTGTGAGGTGAGACAAATGCTTGCTTTTGAGATGTGTTTACAATCTTTTGAATTCTGTTTCATTTGCAGTAGATAGGCCAGGTTTTTGCATTTTGTGTGAGCAATAACTGGATTTGTGCGTAAAGTTTTGAGAAATACACAAAGAGCTTTGGAAAAATGTGTGTAAGTGATTGAAAAAAACTGTGAAGAAAAGGCCAAATTCACAATAGTTATTTCAAATAAAACCTTTCCTGTGAACAGTGGACCATACTACCTGTCAACAGGTGCAGACGTCTGATTGGACGTTACAGAAACACCTGATTGCAGTGATTGGCTCAAAGTGTTGCTCAACATTTTAGTCCAGGAGCCCCATCACGCTTGATTACTTGTTTTATTTTTTGTGTGTTTGTTACCTCCACCAAGGAGGTAATGTTTTCGGTAGCGTTGGTTTGTCCGTCTGTTTGTGAGCAACTTTATGGAAAAAGTTCTGGACGGATTGACCTGAAATCTTCACCAGTCGTGTGTCTCAGTCCAAGGATGAAGCCATTAAATTTTGGTGGTGATCCGGATCACCTTCTGGATCCAGGAATGTTCTGAAGGATTCTTTATCATTGTGAGGTCGGCCATGTTGGAAGGCTGTTTATGAGGAGTGAGTGCCCCTTTGTGGCAGAAGTGTGCAGCTGCTACTGAGCACATGATGTCAGGATGCAGAAATGAAACTTATGAGCAGCAGTGAGCACGAGGAGAGAAGACTGTTGGACAGACTTCCAGCAGAAAATGGTGAACTGTGTGCGTCTGTGAAGAACTGGAAGTAACTAGTTGTATTTCTGCCTGAACAGGATGTTTATTTAGCCTTTAATGTTATTTAGCTGATCTGCTTATTCAGAAGTTTCCTCCATTCAAAATGTGCCTTTTTATGCTATTAAGCCAGCTGACCTGCTACATGCCAGTTACTGGAACTGTTAGCCTTGAACACAATATATGCATGTTTAGTCCTAACTGGAAGGGATTTATTAGTAATAATTAATACCTTGAATGTGTTTCTTTGCAAACAGTAAACTGTACAAGCGAGTCCTGTGTGTTCTGACCGACACCCCATGGTGAACATCAAACCTCCTTACCAATGCCTAAACACTCTTACATCACCATCACCCTGATAGGACACATTTCTGGAATTGTTCCACATAACTCCGTACAAATGGTCCGAGTGTTGGTAAAAATTTATAAGAAAGGATCTCAATGAGTTCTAGAATGTTTCCAAAGTTGATCCAGATCCAGAGAAAATTCAGGATACTAATGATCCAGAACACACAAAGATAAGTGGAGATGCTTGGAGGAGGTCTGCGCTCTCCGAATGCTTTTCTAGTTTTTAATATTTCTGGTAAACCACAATTCAAAATCAGTGTCATGATTTTCACAGAATTTTCATTTAACATTACTTTTGTATATTTGAACTTATTTCACTGACAGCTGATGGACCAAGCTGTTCACTCCCTGATGATAGTTATGATCTGGTCATGTGTTTGAGGCCGCGGTTATACCGGCTCAGCAGAGTTGGTACACATTAGCGCTCAATGCTGGTCCGTCACCTCCGGTAAGTGCAGCGCTCCATTCGGGTCAGCATTAACCCATATACGTGCACGCTACACTGAATTTCAGTGCAACTCTAAGAGTGACTAGAGGGGCAGAAGCCCGAACCGTCACTTATTAAATCTTTTTGAGGAGCGTTCCCTGGTGTGCGGATCCCTATTCTTCTATTTTCTAAAAAAAGATGCTGCTCAAGCTGATGAAGATGATGGAGAATTCTTCATCCTCTACACAACAAGAAGATAAGTGTTCAGTGGGAGGTTCTTCAGGTACAGACGATCATTTCTGCCAGCAGCCTGAAGAACAAGACCTCTGATTAATTAATTATTGTTACACTTTTTATTGTTGAGGAAAAAAACCTACAACAACAACAATAATAATAATACATTTTATTTATAAGTGTCTTTCTGAAGACTCAAGGACACTGTACACAGATAAAAGACATTTCAATAAAAAAGTGACAGGATGATAAAAACAACGAAGAAAAGCAGACCAAGTAGAAAATGGGATGAGACACTACAGAGAATAAGCAGGTGAGTTTTGGGTCTAGATTTGGAAAGAGAGTCGATGTTGTGGATGTCCAGAACATCGACTGTGGTTTTGTTCCAGAGTCAAGAGTACCTTCCTACAGTTAAAATGACTGTCAAAGCCGCCGCCATGCATCCAATCCATACAGGAAGTCTCCAGCAGAAGTTAGTTAAATACCGCCAAGAGTAACTATCTGCGGCTTGCAAACAGATGAGTGTGGTGTAGTCGGGTGGATAGGGTTAGGTTTTAGTGAGTTACATGAAGAAACTTTCACTTGGGACTCGCGGCGATGATTGGATGTATGGTATCATGACTGCAGTTGGGTCCCTCTCTCCAGAGCTGGGGGGCAGAGCGGCTGAAGGCTTGACTCCTCGTGCTGCTGAGGCGGCAGGAGGGCACCGTGAGGAGGACGGAGGAGGATCTGAGGGAGGGGATGGCAATGTGGACGAGGTCGGAGATACAGGGAGGGGCGAGGTTACCGAAAGTGTGAAGGAGGATTTTGTAAACTATTCTGGTCTTAACTGGGAGCTGCTGGAGCTGCTGGAGCTGCTGGAGAACAGGGGAGTCCTGGTGATGATGCGAGCAGCCCAGTTCTGGACCAGCTGAATTTCATGGAGAGATCTGAGAGGAAGACCACTGTGAGGGACCGAGTGGTCAAGCATGAGGACACAGGCAGTTTCAAAAGGAAAAGGGTTTTATTTCACCCAAAATTAAGTTTACAAAACGGGGCCCTTAAAAGAGGTCAACTGAACAAAACCAAAATGAAGCTTTAAGGAGAGAGAGAGAGAGAGAGAGAGGGGAGACGGAAGTAGCTTCAAACTAACTGTTTCAAAATAACTCAACGAAGAACCAAACTGACCCAACAAACAGCAAAGAAAGGGAACTTAAATGCTGGCTGACCAGACCAGTCACACAGGGGAGGTAAGACAAGCTAACGAATATACTAACAATAAAAGAGACATAACCTGAAAGCCAGCTTAATTACTCAAAGTATTAACAAAAAAGAACTAAGTAAGCTTAAATAAACTACTCAAGCCCACAAGTACATGTAAATATTTGCTTATATGTGGTGTTCGGGTCTGTGTTTTTTGATGTCTTTCTCGCCCCCCCCCCCCGCGCCCCCCGCGCCGGCGCCGACCCGGGGACGCCGGGCGGGGGGCGGCGCCCGGCGGGGGCGGGGCCGGGGCCGCGGGGCGGGGGCCCCCCGGGGGGCGGCCCCCCACGGGGGGCGGGCCGGGGGGGCCCGGGGCGCCCAGCGGCGCCAGGCCGCGGCGCGGGCGCCCAAACAAAAAAAAAAGCGCCGGGGGGGGGGGCGGGGGGGGGGCGCCCCGCCCCCGCGGCCGCGGGGCGGGGGGCGGGGGGGCGGGGGGGGGGGGGGGGGGGGGGGGGGCGCCGGGGGGGCGCGGGCCGCGGGAGCCGCGGGGGGGGAGGAAATATGGATGTCAAAAAATTCTGACATTGAATGTTCTTTTTCTCCAAGAAAAGAGCCACCGCGCAAGGCTGCCAATGTGATAAAGATGCAACCAGGGCCAACACGGATGGGAGTTACTCACACACAGGACATCAAGTCTTCTTTTGAGCTTTTTCATCCCAGATTCCATCCAGAAAATTGTCCTTTACTGCGCCAATTTAGAGGGAAGGCGTGTTTTTGGAGAGAGGTGGAAGGAAATGGACCAAACGCATTTGCAAGCCTACTTTGGGGTTCTTATCCTTGTTGGAGTTTTCAGATCCAAAGGGGAATCTGCAGAATCCCTGTGGGATGCAGAAACTGGCAGAGAAATTTTCCCGTGAAACAATGTCCCTGGAAAACTTTCTCATATTTTCCAGTATTATTCGCTTTGACAACCGAGATGACAGACCAGCTCGACGGCAGAGAGACAAACTAGCTGCCATCAGGACAGTGTGGGACAAGTGGGTGCACCGCCTCCCCCTGCTATACAACCCTGGGCCAAATGTCACCATTGATGAACAGCTTATGCCATTTAGGGGCCGCTGCCCTTTCGGCAGTATATACCATCTAAATCTGCAAAGTATGGTATAAGAATCTGGGCTGCCTGTGATGCCACTTCCTCATATGCTTGGAACTTACAAGTCTACACAGGGAAACCTGATGGAGGAGCCCCCGAGAAAAACCAAGGAATGAGAGTTGTCCTGGAGATGTCTCAGGGCTCAGTGGAAACAACATCACGTGACAATTTTTTTTACCTCGTACAAGCTGGGACAGGACCTCCCCAAAGAGGAAGTTGACCATGGTGGGAACCATCACGAAGAACAAGTCAGAGCTCCCACCTGACTTGTTCTTTCGTCCAAGTCAGGTGAGACTTGAATGAAAGTCAAGACTTGACAGGCCTGTCAAGTCTTCCAAGTTTGGTAACACAGCTGACACATCCCTGGTATCCTATGTGCCAAAGAAAGGCAAGAATGTGGTACTCCCATGAGTACACTGCATGAGGATGGAAGAATCTGTGACCAGAAACATCACAAACCAAAGATAATCATGGATTATAATGCCACAAACGGAGGGGTAGACAACATGGACAAGCTGGTGACGGCATACAGCTGCAAACGGAGGACTCTACACTGGCCGATGGTGATATTTTCTGACATGTTGGACACCTCAGCCTACAATGCCTTTGTCATTTGGATGGCAATGAACCCAGAGTGGAACAGAGGGAAGCTCCAGAAAAGACACCTCTTTCTCGAGGATCTGGGGAAGTTATTGGTGAGACCACAAATTGAGAAAAGACAACATGTCCCCAGAACCCCAGCCTCTGCAGCCATTGTGAGGATTCAGGAAGAGAATGCTGGTACCCCACCCACCCAACTACAGACTCACATCTGCAGAGCCTGAAGTAAGTGTGTGATGCTGTTGCTGTACATGTCTCGGTGCTCATGTCTTGTGAGAGAGTGAGGTGTTCGTAAAATTTCTCATTTTTTTCATCATTCTAGGTTGTGAATACCAGCAAGAAGAAGAAGTGGTGCGATGTGTGCGGACCCAAGATAGACAGAAAAACACAATATACTTGCATCAAGTGCAAAAAGTATATCTACAACACACACACAGTAAAACTCTGCCCCTCATGTTGTGTATAGGCTAGTGGCTAAAGGCCATGTGTTCAATGGGGCTGATGTGTTGTCTTGACTGTTCATGTGTTCAACTTGTGTTGTGTATCTAAATGGTTAAATTTATTTTTTCAAAGAAATAAAAGTCAGTTGTCTTGAAAAACCTTGTTTCACTTATAAATTTTTGTAAATGATTTTAATTATTGTTTTTATTATGTTTCAAATAATAAGTGCTAATTGTGATCTAACAAACCTGCCTGTGCTGTCATCTTTGCCTGCACCTTTTGCTCACTAGCCCCCGCTGTTTATGTTTAAAGATATTCAACAAAATTATTCAATATCTCAAATGCATAGTTAAATAAAGTGCATTGTTTACTGATACAGAAATGAAGGCTCTTTGAACTGATGCACATACATGCATCGGGATTACAGACTGAAAAAGTACAACTGAGAAGATAAAAAAAAACATAGAAAATGATGCGGATAAGTTAGATTCAAACATTTACTGTATGTTAACGCAATCAATCTGAAAAAGTTTATTTTCAAGCAATAATTACAGAAAGGTCAGACTTGTTTATGCAAACAGGAGCATTTTTAAACAACAAAAATTCTGGTCTCGTGTGAGAGGACCACTGCCATGCAGACACAAATAAAATACAGTTGTCCTTAAAATTATTCATACCCTTCAATTAAAGAAAATGCTAAATTGACAATAGTAATTCAAATAACAAGAAACTAAAGAAACTAATAATGAATAAAAATTTACAAAATTATGATTTAAGGAAATTATTTTTTGAATTGTAGCTGAAAATGATCATTTAAAAAAAAACACAAACACAAACAAAACTATTCCAGACACATTAGAGCACCTTTTCCACGAACGCTGGACTAAAATACCTGTCAACAGGTGCAGACGTCTTTTTGAACATCAGAGAAAACACCTGATTGCAGTGATTTCCTCAAAGTGTTGCTCAACAAAGCCCCATCATGATTGTTTACTTGTTTTATTTTTTGTGTGTTTCTTTTTAATATTTCTTTCAAACCACAATTCAAAATCATTGTCATGATTTTCATAGAATTTTTATTTATCATTACTTTAGTCAGTTTCATTTTATTTCACTGACAGCTGACCTTTTCCTTCTTTAATTTGAGGGTATGAATAATTTTGAGGACGAGTATAAGTTAACACGGCAAGTCGTCATAATATCGGACTTATCGGAATGATGTAATAATTTACTGTTACCGGTCCAATAATTATTGGACCTATAATTGTTGTTCACCTATATAACAGTATTAATATGAACCTTAAACAGGCTCCAGACCAGCCTAAACAAGTCAGTAGGACTCATTCTGCATCTCACCCAGTCCTCATGGAGTCTGTCCACTTTGAGACAGTTGGCTGGTTAAAGATGGAACAGCGCGTCATCCTGATGCAGTTCTGCATCCAGATGTTTTAGAAATGATTTCAACAGACTAAACAAAGCTCGTGGTGCTCTGCAAGAGGTGGTGAACATAAACCACCGAGAGTTGAAGACTAGCCTGGGTAAAGAGACTTTTTATTTTATCATGCCTCGTCTCTCTGGAATAATCTCCCTTTGTCAGTTTTCTACAAGTTCTTGATTATTTTCATTGTGTATATTGTATTGTTGTTTGTGTCATAATAATGATAATAATAATAATAATACATTTTATTTAAAAGCGCCTTATCAAAACACCCAAGGTCACTGTACAGAGATTATAAACATAATGTTTATGTTTTTAGTAGTTTGGTGTATTATATGACTCGTGAGGGACCATAGGGCTGTCTTGTGTAATCCCTGACTAATTAATCTTCTTATCAGATGACACTGACTTCAGTAAAGTTCTGGGGAAAAAAAAAAAAGGACACGTACATCATCATCATCATCATCACAAAAAAAATCAGATGACATTGACATTGTCTTGTTGTACATTGTTTTAAATATAAAATCTAAATCAATCCATCAGCTGTGCTTCGTGCAGTAGAGAGACTTCCAGACAGAGCTGAGATCCAGCTGTATGGAAAATAAACACTGTAATGTTTGAAGATGAATACAAACGATGACGTGACACATGACGACACAGACACGTTTTCTCACAAATTTCACAACATCATTCACACCCAGTTTCTCCATGTGTCCTCAGAGGAATGCAGCCCCCGGGGCTTTACTGTGTGATGCATCTCCAACTTTCATCACTGAAGGACGAACAGAAACTGATTCTACACCTGTGCAGGTGAGGCAGGGACTTCCCACAGGTGTGTGTGCGTGTGCGCGCGTGTGTGTGTGTGTATTACAGAGTCCAACAGAGCAGAAAGGTGTGTTAACTGTCATAATAGTCATACACTCCTTTGCTGGTAAGTCCTTTTGGATTTTCTGCTGATAACAGCAGCAGCACGTTCCATATCGTCAGTTCACGAACAAAAGGAGCAAAAGATTACACGTTTTCATTTATTAAGGAAAATGGATTAATATTAAACATTTCTAAGTGACAGAATAATATGAATATTTGCTTTTAGTGTGTGAAGAAGATGATGATGATGATAGATTCATTTACAGAATCCAAGTCCAATAATAATAATAATAGAATTTATTTTTTAAGACAAGGGTACACATGAACTTGCTTCTACTACACTTTTGAGGTAATGTGTCTACGTTAGCATTAGACTTGTAGTCAAGACCACCTAAACCAAGGCCAGCGAGTGTCAAGACCAAGACTAGTTCAGCTCAAGACCGAGACGAGACCAAAAAAAACCTCTTCTTTTTTGCCATTTTTCATGGATGTAGAACCTCAGCACCTTACTGGGTACAGCTGCTTAGAATAAAAATGAGATTTTATTATTTGGTATTTGACAGGTACTTGAAGGGATGTACAGTATAATGAAATATATATACACACACACACACACACAGGTATATACAGTAGTCGAGTTGTAAAAAGTTTCAGGGGGGATGGAAAAACTCATTGGAGATTCTCTTTAAAATCTACCGGCCAAAATATGAAACCATTTTACACACATATATCTTTAGGCTGTTTAGTACAGTATTATACTTGATGCAAACTGAAAAAAACAAGAAGAAAAACATATTTGTATTAAGTAAACTGGTCATTTCTGAATTCATTAATTTGAAACTTCCTGGTCAGACTCCTCGTTCTCTATTTTATGCTTTCACACAGTCCATGAAATCTGGCCTCCTGGTCCTGACAGTCCTGCAGCATCACAGCCTGGTGGGACCGTAACTTCTCCCTGATCTCTGGAGAACACAGTTGGACAATAAGGAGATCTGACAGTGTCTCCCTGTCTTTTTTTTTTTTTTTTTTTTTTACTTGTTTCAGTATTTTGAAACCTTCTTCACAGCTTTTTGCTGCTTAGATGGAGGGGAAATCATTTACAGATGGAAAGATGCTTTAACAAAACAAAAATGATTTTTGGATGAGAATAAAAAATTTATACTAAATGATGCGTTTGCATACGTTTGTTTCAGGCTGTAGTCTCAGTGCAACAGAGACCCATTGGAGGTCTTTTAACAAATAAGGACAATAACAGTGTAAAGCAGGTGGACTGTGACATGATGTTGCTGCTGCAGCTGAACAGAATTAGAATCTGACCCCCAAGTTGTTCCAGGAACCATTTTCATGCTCATACTTATCTACTGAGCTTCCATAAAAGGCGCATATCAACGTATTATCAAGCGGGAACAACACGACGTCGGATCTGAGCGGATGAGTGAAACTCCCGCCCACCTGATTAGCCACTCAGTCACCAGGGCAGTAAATGGAGCACCCAGAGTAGGCAGTTGTGCTCAAAGCGCCGCTTCTCACTGAACTTTCTGGTTGGTTGCTGTAACTCAGCTTTTATTCCTCCAGTTCACTCAGATTTCTTATGGAAGGCTGACCAGCTCCTGATAAAAGTCACCACATATTCGCGCTACATCAGCCTGAGCTAATCATTACTTGTTGTTAAAATGAGGTTACGTAGTGGGGGGTGTCCTCATGCCCTGTCCACTAAGGTGCGTTTGTGTGTGTTGTGGGAATAGCGCGTTAATAAAAACATGTAGACGGTAGAGCAACATAAAGAAGAACATGTAACAAAATGAAGATTTAAAACATGAATAACTTGATATAAACATTTACTCGCCATGGGCGGATAAAACCTCTGAGATTTATTCTCACAAAAATTAACTCGCATTTGCGCCAAGAAGTGAATTTCAGACCCTGCTGTGTTCTTATTGTGCAACTTGTGACGAGTTTAGCGACTTTTGTATAGATTGATCAAAAGTAATGACTGAGATTCTGAGTCTTGAGTCATTGCTCACCATCATCGCGCTGTCCAGCCGCTCGTTTGGCCGTGCTGACATGACTGCGCAGTCCCACTCCGCTGCAGCTTGTGCAGCTTCCTCTGGCATCGGGCATCAACCAATCATATTGCGTCAAGTGCGTGCCCCCGTGCCCTTAGATTTTATTTCTTTTAGTCAACATCCGTACTACTTTCTGATAATGAAACGGTTATATAAGTATTAGTTATATGTCCAGGGTTTACTGAAAAAAGGGAGGGGATGGAATGGGGGGATGGCAGTTCTACAGGGGGGATGATTTTGATGGTTTTTATTTCAGGGGGGCTGCCATCCCCCTCATCTCGAGTACTTTCTGGATCTATATATATATAAATAAAGAGTACCTGCCTGGAAATTATATGTTACAAATGTAGATACGTCTTCAAACTGTGGGGGGCAGCATTGCCAAAGCGGCGTTGAGGCTGTCAATTCAGAAGGAGAAAAAGGAGGAAGCATTTACTTTATTTCCATTTATCTGCACTGTTAACCTTGTCTGTTTAACCATCAGCCACAAACACAGCTATCTTTGACGGCTCCATCAGCTCCGTGTCTCTGAAATTGTTGTGGACTATCTGTCAGTTATTCCTTCTGTAAGTTATCAAACAAGTTTATAAATACCACCAGCATGGACTTGTTCAGCTGTCACCGCATACCACAGCTTATTGAAAGGTAAACACCAGCTAGAACTATTGTTAGCTAACTCTGCGGCTACGGGAGATGACATCAGCCCGGTCGTCTTATACCCTTATTGGCACAAGCATGTTATACAGGCTGTTATCTCGATAAAACAACGACATTAGCAATGAGAAAAATGACCATTTTGTAACGTTAACTAACTTAAACGATAGCAACATGGCTTGACTGCACCCCAGAACAACATCCAAGAACTGCAGGCCTCACTTGCCTCAATGAAGGTCAGTGTTCATGACTCCCCCATCAGAAAGAGACTGGGGGGCAAAAATGGCTGCATGGTAGAGTTCCAAGACCAAAACCACTGCTGAGCAAAAAGAACATAAAGGCTCGTCTCAGTTTAGCCAGAAAGCATCTTGATGATCCCCAAGACTTTTGGGAAAATACTCTGTGGACTGACGAGACAAAAGTGGAACTTTCTGGAAGGTGGAGGTCCCATTACATCTGGCGTAAAAGTAACACGGCATTTCAGAAAAGGACCATCATAGCAACAGTAAAATATGGTGGTGGTAGTGTGATGGTCTGGGGGCTGTTTTGCTACTTCAGGACCTGGAAGACTTGCTGTGGTAAATGGAACCATGAATTCTGCTTCTACCAAAAATCCTGAAGGAGAATGTCCGGCCATCTGTTGGTGACCTCAAGCTGAAGCGCACTTGGGTTCTGCAGCAGAACAATGATCCAGAACACACCAGCAAGTCCACCTCTGAATGGCTTAAGAACAACAACATGAAGACTTTGGAGTGGCCTAGTCAAAGCTCCCCACCTGAATCCCATTGAGATGCTGTGGCATGACCTTAAAAAGGCGGTTCATGCTGGAAAAGCCTCCAATGTGGCTGAATTACAACAATTCTGCAAAGATGAGTGGAACAAAATTCCTCCACAGCGCTGTAGAAGACTCACTGCCAGTTATCACAAACGCTTGATGCAGTTGTTGCTGCTAAGGTGGAACAACCAGTTATTAGGTTTAGGGGAAGATCACTTTTTCATACAGGGACATGGAGGTTTGGATTTTCCCCCCTCACTAATAAAAATCTTCATTTAAAAGCTGAATTTTGTGTTTACTTGTGTTATCTTTGGCTCACATTTAAATTTGTTTGATGATCTGAAACATCTACGTGTGACAAAAATGCAAAAAAAAAAAAAAAAGAAATCAGGAAGGAGGCAAACACTTTTTCACACAACTGTAGATAAATAAATAATCAAAAATAAATAACCTGGCTGATCTTTCCTCAATTCTACATCAACCTCTGTAACTTACACAGCAAACGCAAAATACCAACTAATGACTCATTATATTGATATTTTGTTATATATTCATATTTTTAAACAATAAATTGTTATACTGAAGTTAATTTACACTTTTAAACCATGAATCGTGTACTGCAGATGTCTTGTCTCTGGCTCGGTGTATAATAAAAGATACGTTCTCCACCTTCTGTTAGTGTTTCCTTTGTTTTTTAATATCTTGGAATTATCCTCTGCGATCAATTAAATATTTTTCAATAAACTCCCAAGTGACTGGAACCCATTTTAAGCATTGACAGATTAATAAACCCAGTCCCTTTAAGATTTCGGCTCGACACCTGCGGATAACGTAACGAGGCTTCGGTTAGTGTGTTCAAGTGGCTTTCGGCATCCTGCGACTTCCACCAAAACGATAGCCAAAGTCCAACGAGCCTGTCTGCAGCAACCCGGCTGGAAGTGAGGGATTGTGGTCCTGGAGTGTTGCATGCTGGTTAGAAACTTTGTTCGACTTTAGAATGCACCCAAGTGTATCTGCACTGCACCGGAAAACGTGACCACATGATCATCAACATGGCGGGAGCCGGCTGACTGCAGTCGGATCGTGCAGTTTCACCTCAGCAACTGCAGATTCTGGACCTGCCTCCACTGCTGACAGAAACTGGTCCTGGTTGGTTTAACCTTTCACTGACGCAAACTCCAATTTTCTGACGGGACTTCCATGTGATGCTGCAGTAATAAATCCATTTAGGTGGTTTCAATAGGCTACAAAATTATTTCAACGGCCTTGGTGTTTCATATTTCAGTAAGGCTGATGTTCACAAACTGGACAGGATGACTGCTGCAATAAAGTAACAAAAACGTGTTGCAGCCACAAGTTATTCCACTCAGCTTAACTGTAGGTTTCACCAAAACCCAAATCCTCTTCATAATTTGGATTTGTTGGACTTACTGGTGTGTATCCACCTTTCCACATACTCCCTTTGCACTCCCCCCTCACATGTTATCCATGAGCACCCAAACCCTTAATAATAATAATCATAATCATAATAACAGCAATAATAATAACAATACGGTGCATTTATAGGTGTCTTTCCTTTCAGACCCTCAACACATTTAAAAAGAAGCAGAATAAAGATTTTTTTTAAAACAAGTGAGAACCTCGGACAGTAGGCTATTTTGGGGTAGGTTTTTAATAATATGTATTTCTACGGGTTTAAAAAGAAAAAAAAGAAATAAGTTTCTATTTATTTTATTTGTTTTATTTCATTTAAGTTTTGTATAATTGAGCTTGGGCATTTTCCAGATTACTGTCCTTTATTTACCTTAACAGGTAAATAACATTCTGTCTACTACAATACAGTACAAGTTCATGTACTCAGCGTCAGCAACATGCTGTCTCAGTACTCTGAAATTAGACTTGATCACATCTGCATAAAGCGTTCAGTAACTTTGAGCTGAATAAAGGCAAATGCTGGGAGATCCTCCATCCCTGCAGTCTTCACGGTGATGAACTTGTCCGGGTGAGATGCTGCGTTCATGGTCCCTGACGACTCACGCAGCTCTGGTCTGATCATGAAGTCAGACGTACAGACGAAGTCCATCCCAACGAGGCTTCAAGACTTCCGGGTCAGAAGATCGAGGCGGAGTCCAGCAGACTGGCTCGAGCTTAACGTCCCTATCCCACACCGGAACTATTGGATGGGTCTGCTGTTTCCACCCGACACCATTTACAAATCGACCAAGCTTTATTGCGCACGTTGGAGTTGTTCAGCAAAGTTTAAATAAAGAGCCGGACCTTTTGAATTCTTGAAGGTAAAAGCCTGGCTGGTGTGGAGCTGCATGTCGGATGCTTGAAAACAGGAACGAACTTTCGGGGCCAGCGTTGCGTTTCGGACCGGTTCCAACCGCGTCTCATTAGCGGCTTTAGCTAAAGCTAAAGCTTTATAAAGCTCATCACAGAGTAAACGTGAAGTCTGAAGCAGTGATGCAGCATCTGGTTTCACACATGTCTGATTCCAAACCAGCATAAGTCATGTTGCATCGCCTGTGTTTTAGCTTACATGATGCTTTGGGTTTGGTAGCGTTCTATAGAGATGGGATTTACGGGATTTACGGCGCTTTCACAGGAGTCGGATCTTTAGGATCCGTTCCTTCTAAAGAACCATTCAAAAGCAACTAATCTTTATCAAGTAAATAATCACTGGTAGCAGTTTATAAGGCAAGATCTGGATTGGAATAGTCCAAACTTACATACTACATCTGAATTATAGGCTTTCATTAAGGATGCACAAAATTGGAATTTGGGCTGATATCCAATATGCCAATATTTTAAAATTAATGTGGCAGATAACCGATATTGATTCCGATATTAAAGCTGAAAAAAATAAGCAGTCATTGCAAATAGCAGTTTTGCTATCCGTTTCCAGCACTTTGACAAAAAAGGGGTGGGAAAAAATATCAATAAATGTTGCGATATTTTCATGTCGATATGAAATTCGTATTTAAAAACGCGGTATCGATCTATGTTCGTTACAAAATCACAAGATTTCATGAATTCTCACGAGATTACATAACAGAATGATGAAATATGAGATTTCATTAGTAAAACAGATCAATACCACATTTTTGAATGCCAGTATGATATCAGCATATGAAAATATTACAATATTTCCGTGTATTGATATTTTTGTAAAAAAATGTCTGTAAAAAGGAGTTTTTGAAGGAGAAGGTTTTTTTCTTTTAGACTTTCGAAACAGCAGGCTGACTAGTCAATTTCGGTGGGGTGGCTGATGTCCAATACTCAGTTTTAAGGCCGATATAGGCCGATACCGATAGGGGGCTGATCATATCGCGCATCCCTGGTTTTCATTGTAAGCGTTTTATAAGGTGGCACTGGCTCCATATCCCTGAGCTTTGACGGTGAGGTGACTGCATAGTATTTTTTACTCACCAAAACACTTTGTGGTACAACAAAACTAAGCTGGCTACAATTAACTTCCATGTGAAACAGCTTTACTGAAGGACATAATAATGCAAAGAGACACACTAGAATAAAGGCTAATGAAATACAGAATATATATATAGGGTGTCTGTATAAAATCTACCATAGTGGGTTTTTTTTTTTTTTTTTTTAAAGAAAAATAACAGAAGTACAGTACGAATATAAATAGAAAAAGAACAAACCTGAGCTGCATCAGTGTAAATTTTAGTTAATCCTTTGGAACTCTGGACAACAGCTTTCTGCCCGCAGATGCGTTCACATGAATCAAGCATCAGGCTCCCATGATGCATGAATTTGGATATTAAAAAAATGGCTCACAAATGAACGGCTCACATGAGATCCAATCCTCATCGTTCACTTAAAAAAAAACGTACAACGAATCAATTTGTTCATGAACGTTACATCTCTATCATTTTCTCTGCAAGCTTTAGGGTTATAAAGGTTATAAACGTGGTTTTCTTCTGCAGAGTTAGGTTATAAACGTGGTTTTCTTCTGCAGGGTTAGGTTATAAACATGGTTTTCTCTTGCAGGCTTAGGTTCTAAACATGGTTTTCTCTTGCAGGGTTAGGTTATAAACATGGTTTTCCTCCTGCAGAGATAGGTTATAAATGTGGTTTTCTCCTGCAGGGTTAGGTTAGGTTATAAACGTGGTTTTTTCTCCTGCAGGCTTAGGTTATAAACGTGGTTTTCTCCTGCAGGGTTAGGTTACAAACGTGGTTTTCTCCTGCAGGGTTAGGTTACAAACGTGGTTTTCTCCTGCAGGGTTAGGGGTTAGGTTACAAACGTGGTTTTCTCCTGCAGGGTTAGGTTGGGTTACAAACGTGGTTTTCTCCTGCAGGGTTGGGTTATAAACGAGGTTTTTCTCCTGCAGGGTTAGGTTATAAACGTGGTTTTTTCTCCTGCAGGCTTAGGTTATAAACGTGGTTTCTCCTGCAGGGGTTAGGTTACAAACGTGGTTTTCTCCTGCAGGGTTAGGTTACAAACGTGGTTTTCTCCTGCAGGGTTAGGTTAGGTTACAAACGTGGTTTTCTCCTGCAGGGGTTAGGTTGGGTTACAAACGTGGTTTTCTCCTGCAGGGTTGGGTTATAAACGAGGTTTTCTCCTGCAGGGTTAGGTTATAAACGTGGTTTTTCTCCTGCAGGCTTAGGTTATAAACGTGGTTTTCTCCTGCAGGGTTAGGTTACAAACGTGGTTTTCTCCTGCAGGGTTAGGTTACAAACGTGGTTTTCTCCTGCAGGGGTTAGGTTAGGTTACAAACGTGGTTTTCTCCTGCGGGGGTTAGGTTAGGTTACAAACGTGGTTTTCTCCTGCAGGGTTAGGTTAGGTTACAAACGTGGTTTTCTCCTGCAGGGTTAGGTTGGGTTACAAACGTGGTTTTCTCCTGCAGGGTTGGGTTATAAGAGGTTTTCTCCTGCAGGGTTAGGTTATAAACGTGGTTTTCTCCTGCAGGCTTAGGTTATAAGCGTGGTTTTCTCCTGCAGGGTTAGGTTACAAACGTGGTTTTCTCCTGCAGGGTTAGGTTACAAACGTGGTTTTCTCCTGCGGGGTTAGGTTACAAACGTGGTTTTCTCCTGCAGGGTTAGGTTGGGTTACAAACGTGGTTTTCTCCTGCAGGGTTGGGTTATAAACGAGGTTTTCTCCTGCAGGGTTGGGTTACAAACGTGGTTTTCTCCTGCAGGGACTGTGTCTTATAGGAGGTAAATCTCTGACTTATCTCATGTTTTCACCATGTCGCTGGGAGGCAGAAGAGAGGGAGCAGCGGTCATCATGATGGAACTGCCCAACTACAGCAGCCAGTTGATGCAGCAGCTGTGGGCCCTCAGGAAGGAGGGCCACTACTGCGACTGCACCATCCTGGTGGGGGAGCAGCACCACCGCGCGCACAAGCTGGTGCTGGCCGCCTCCAGCATGCTCTTCAGGTACAGTCCTGCTTCTGAAGCTGAGCTGCAGGGGATTAGTGAGATTGCAGAAGCTTCCAGAATAATCTGACCTGGATTTACTGCTTTAGTTTCCAACAGTGGCTCCCTCCCGAGACACCGTCCTCCCCACACACAAAAATAACTTGCACAAATTTTTGCACCGGTCATGTTTGATTAAAACAACAGATATGAAACGGATATTTCTCAATTGCCCAAATCCTTAATCAGAACATTGAAAATCACACTTTAGAGTCCAGTTATTCCTCTGCTGCAGTTACAGCAGGAAACAAAAAAATTAACAATACTGCACAAAGCAATAGAAGTTATCAGAGCTTGAAAAAATAACTATATACTGCATATTAATGTTGCAAAAATGTATACAAACAGATAATATAAAACAATTATATAAACATGCACTTGATTTAAAAAATCTATTGTAAAAAAAAAGTTATTGAAAATAAAAAGCTTTAAAAAATAAGTAAACTGAATAATTCATTTTAAAAAATACATTTGATTTTTTTATTTTCTATTTATATTTGCAGTGATTTCTATTTTTAAGTTAAGAATGCAGGTGTCTGATGCAAAAGTAAACTGTAACAACATCAATCTTTGACTGATTACTGAACATATAGAACATTTTGTGGCAAAGTGCAAGAGAGAAAGGAGGGGGAGGAAGAAACATTGAAGCAATCTGGTTTATGGAGTGATGACATATCAGTAAAAACTAGTTCATGTTGTTGGCACTGCTGCATATGTCAAATCTCCAAAGTAAAAAAACTGCACTTTTACAGCAGGGGATTGTTTTGGCAGCTAGACCTCCCTTCCTCAGTGAAAGAGCTGGGTGCAGTAATGATATGCAGCTTTACCCGGAGACCAAGCTGACTTCATTTTGATTGGCTACACCTTATTTGGCTATGACCTTATTTAGAGAAAGTAGGTCAAGCTGCGGTCGGAGTTTGCTAAAGGCTAACTGCTAGCAACATGGGCACTTCAGACAGTGAGCTACGTTTGTCAGACAAGACAGCATTTAGAAAATAAATAAACTTTCAGGTAATGACAAGGTTGTGGCCCCCTCCCTCAGTGCTGCTGCAGGAAGTTTCTTTTAAATCCATTTGTTTGAAAACCCAGACGTGACTGCACAGAAGTCAATTAGCTTCCTCACGCTGTTGAATCAGACAGGGAGGGGAGAGCAGAGTGAAGGGTGCATAGACCGTTAGGAGAAGGGGGGGGGGGGGCTGTTTCTTGATAGTGTGCTCTTATTGGAGCAATTGAACTACGTAGAATGATGGAACTACGTAGAATGATGGAACTACGTAGAATGATGGAACTACGTAGAATGATGGAACTACGTAGAATGATAAGCTGCTGTCTGATTCAACCGTTTCTGAGCAGAGAGACAAAGCTGACAGACCATAAACAGGAACTTTGATTCTCACTCTGACATTCACATGACCTCATCAGTGCACAATAGATCATATTATACACCCAAAACCCCAGAAAAGGGAAATGTGATGTCATGGCATATATTTGAAATGTGCCAAATATAAGGTACAATTGTAGAAAATAACAGTTCACCAAAGCTGGGGGTCTTTTCTATTTTTTAATCAATGATTGACTGTGTTAGTTTTATTTTTTAAATCTATTTTACATACAGTCCTCAAAATTATTCATACCCTCCCAATAGAGAAAAGGGTAAATTCACAAAATTAATAATAATTTAAAGAGAATTGAACAGCTGAATAATAAATAAAAAATTACTAAATTATTATTTAGGGAAATAAAATATTGCTTTGAATTTGTTATAAAGAATAATAATAATAATTTTTAAAAAAAACTGTCCCAGACATATTAGGCATACTTGCTCATGATGAACAGAGGACCAACATACCTGCGAACAGGTGCAGAAGTTTGATTTTATTTAAAATAGGGACAATACATGTTATTGAACATATACATGTAAATATGTAAGATTATAGTCAACGATTAATGTCCATCTTTAGTTTCGTCGGCAGGTTGGTGTCATCAACATAACAGTTAAACCAATAAAACAGTAACAAGTAGAACAGTTCGCCTTCAAGGCTGGTATGAGGTGGAGGAGTAATTACAGAGAGAAAACATCCGTAAAACACAGTCGGACAGAAAATAAAAAAGAAAAGCAGGAGCAGTAGACAGTAAAGTGGACGATGAAACATACAGGCCAAGGGTCAGGGGACCACGCGCATTTCATACGTGTTAAAAGCTGAAATTAGATATGAAAGGGCTCATTAAAGTGCAGAGTGCTGGGAAGGAGGGAAGAAAGCTGACGGGGTTATGTTACTGATGAAGAGAAAGTGAGCAGTGGAGGATGACACCAGACTCTTCACCTGAGGGGAGAGAAACAGGTCCTCTTCTCTACAAGTTATTTTACATGTACATACGTGTACATTTCCTCTTGTGGTAATCTGACCACTTGGACTGACTTAACTTATACAGTCATGCTCAAGATTATTGATAACCTCCAATTAAAGAAGGAAAAAAAAAATCAGCTGTTATTGAAATAAGTTGAAATTGACAAAAGTAATAATAGATAAAAAAAATTCTATGAAAATCATGACATTGATTTTGAATTGTGGTTCAATAGAAATATTAAAAACAAACACAAAAAAATAAACAAGAAAACAAGCTTGATGGGGCTTTAAAGCTAAAATTTTATTGAGCAACATTCTGAGAAAATCACTGCAATCAGGTATTTTCTGTAACGTCCAATCAGACGTCTGCACCTGTTGACAGGTATGTTGGTCCATGTTCATGGGAAAGATGCTCTGATGTGTCTGAGACAGTTTTGTTTGTTTGTTTTTTTATTATTATTACTTTGTAAATTTTTATTTATTATTAGTTTCTTTAGTTTCTTGTTATTTGAGTCACTATTGTGAATTTGGCCTTTTCTTTAATTGGAGGGTGTCAGTAATCTTGAGCACGACTGTAAAAACAGGGCTGTCCAGGGGGAGCCAAAGTTGGCCTGCGAGCGATTATTTTTGACCTGCTGCCCATTGTCTTTTTTTTCTTCTGATTTTCCCAGCACCTCCTTCCTGACCACAAACTAACATTACATTGTAGTTAGTGTGGCGCTGTGGTTCCATCAGCTCAGATCTGGAAGCCCGAGATCAGAGAATAAGTGAGGAGATGCTGTCCAAAATAAAAACTCATCAAAGTAATGTGAAAAACCGATAATGAAGACAATAAGGAACAGTGGTTTTCATTACTTTGTTATTTTGAACAATTATGCTGTGGGCTAAGCATATTTAATTTCTCACACTGCAACATGAACTTTTAGTTTTGCCCCATCACCATCCACCCCGGGTCATTTTCAGCCCTCCAGAGTGAAAAATTTGGAAAAACCTGAAATCTGTTAAAGGGATATTGTGTAAGTTCTCCTGTGTTTTATTCACAAAAACTGATTATTTGGTTCAAAAGTGTTTTTTCATTAATCAGTAATCACTCCCATCAACAAACTGAAGTGCTCCTCTAAGTTCTAAATTTGCCGTTCGTATCATTCATTTATACATCGAGCGGGTCGGCTCGGTGGGGGCTGCCATGTCGTATCGCCATGTTTTTGCGTTCGGGAGAAGCGTGACGGCAGGAAAACACAGAAACTCACCGGACACACCGGAGTTTTCAGCTCAGTTCGAGGTAATGCCTTTGAAAAGTCACCGCGCTGCAGTGGGAGAAACCAGCGTCTCACTGATGCTGCGTTCACGTGCAGTCGGGCAGACGGCCGTTGGTAACAAACCAGATGTCATTTTAATCAATGAAGCCGAGCGAAAGACGGTAAAACATGGGTCAGGGAAAACAATACGACATCGCCATGACAACAAATCAGATGTGGACTGATATCACTGTAACTGACGGACCACGTCTTCACATAGAGGCCGGTGATAACTTTACATGCAGCGGATGTCGTCGGTCTGCCCGGTTTCACACGAATGCAGCATGGAAAGTACGAGGGAGCTGCTCCCGATTACACAATGTCCCTTTAAGTCAGAAAGATCAGAGAGAACAAGTTCTTCGCCTGCCTTGGAAAAGTTTTATGTTTAAATGTAAAAAATGAAACCTAACGTGGAAAGATGAGGAATCACACTTATCAAACATCTTCTGTGTTATTTTCACTGGCCAGATGAGACCCTCGTAGGGGCCGGTTTTGGCCCCCGGGTTGTTTGTTTGACTGTGTTGATGTTTAGTCTTTGGTTAAGAACACATGATGGATAAATAGTAAGTTATCAGCTGCCAGGGTGAAGGCAGAAAATAAAGGCTGTGGTTTGCGTCAGGTCCCTCCTGGACGGCTCTGACACCATCTCCATCGACACCAGCGTGGTCTCCTCCCAGGAGTTTTCCTGCCTCCTGGACATGGTCTACACGGGAAAGCTGCCGATGGGCAAACACAACGTGAGCCGCATCATCGCCGCTGCAGACAGCCTGCAGATGTTCGACGTCGCCGTCGGCTTCAAGAACGTCCTCTCCACCCTCATACACCAGCAGGCCCCCGTCTCCGGCAGGTCCTCGCACAGCACCGCCCTCAGTGTCATCAACAAACTCCAGAGCGGGACCCCCGAAGACGCCGCCTCCCCCAGGAAGGACCCCCCGGCCGCAGACAAGATGGAGGTGAGGGGAAAACCGTCTGACAGTGGTGATGATGATGAAGAGGTACCGGCTTGTAAAAGAAGCTGTGTGGAGATCTCCGACACCTCAGGTTGGTTTAAACCATCCAGATGCTTCTGTCTGACATCATCACGTCAGCGGTGTGACATCATCACGCCAGCGGAGAGCTCAGAAACGACTGTGTGTGTGTGCAGGACTGGAAGAGGACAGACCCTCCGAGAGTCAGGGGGGAGGAGGCGAGCTGCCCGGCATCCCTGCTGCTGGGCTCCTCCAACACGCCTCTGTGATCCTGGAGCTCCTCACCAGCATGTCGTCTGTCCAGGAGCTGCTGAGCCAGGCAGCAGAGGAGCAGCCTGGACGACCGGGACAAGCAGGTACAGCCGGCGTCTAAACGGTTTTTCAGCAGTGCAGGATTCCCCCCACAGTTTCATCAGCACTTTCACTGCAGACAGTGAGATCATTAAAGCTAGATGCCGATGCAGTATCGGTACTCGCTCTGATACTGGCCTCTTTTCCTGTACTCGTACTCGTCAAGTACTCACTCTTGACAGCACCGATAAATACATATATATATATATATATTACTCCATCGGAGCTTACGTCTCATTTTAAATCAGAAGATGCTTTCCGTCACACGAGGACAGATTAAATATATGTGACCCGTATCATGTCCCGTGATACTTTTCATAATGTTAGTGGTGGTTGGAGCGGACCACTTTAAACTTTCATTTCTGCTCCTGAAGACCAACTATTGTTTGACGAAGTGGAAAAGAACCGCAATTTTCATATTTCTAAGAAAACGATCGTATTTGTTCAATAACCAACGTTATCCATAACGCTGTTCTGGTTGACTCCAGAAAAGCTGGAAGATGCAGGTGATTAATCAGACGCAAACTGCACCTGAACCAAACCCCACACACCGCCACGATAAACACCACCTCCAGCCTCCACGCTGTCATCAGGCGGACGGTGTCTGAAAAGCAGGTGTTTGGACTTCTGCGTGCAGCGGCTCAGCTCCATTTCGAATGTCAAACCCCCGGTTTGCAAACACCCGCAGTGAT
This sequence comes from Atherinomorus stipes, assembly GCA_023101725.1. Lineage (NCBI taxonomy): Eukaryota > Metazoa > Chordata > Actinopteri > Atheriniformes > Atherinidae > Atherinomorus > Atherinomorus stipes. The sequence goes on from JALJCO010004444.1 coordinate 43,898, forward strand.
TTTAAAAATGTATATTTTCCATGTACGATGTAATTAGTTATCGATATCAGCGCCGCCTGCAGACATCACAGATGAAAAACTTTATTTAAAAAGAGGGGGGGGAAAGAAACTAAAACAATGTCAGTCGTGAGAACAGCTGTGATAGTTTAAAACACACGTTTTCACCATTGTTGAAAAATATATCTGAAAGAAGAAACCTGTTGTGACTTATTAGCTATAATAAAGCCACGGTGTCTGCAAAAACCACAATGGATTGCGATGTGACATCACATTCCCAAGCTCTAATGTCCGCATCACCTTAGCACGCAGAGATGCTTCCCTTTATCCAAAAAAACGCATTAATTACTCATAACGGTATTTGGTATCGACGGTATCGTGCCAGTACTCGTTCTTGTACGTGGTTGTCAAAAAAGTGTTATCGGGACATCCCGAATTAAAACTCCACTAGATCTGCGGCGTACCCATAAAGCTCCTCTTGGCAAAGCAAATCTGCCTGGCACAACACAGCAGCCAGACCCCCGTTCTGCTGCTTTGATGCTGGACAGGACATGTAAAAAAAAAAGAAAAAAGAAGAAGATGATGCAGGATTCTGGCTGCTCACCTGATCCTGGACCTTCATGTTTTCTACTGGTGAAAGATCCTGGACTGCAGGCAGACCAGTTCAGCAGCTGGACTCTGGACTGGGGGCGGACCAGTTCAGCAGCTGGACTCTGAGACTTGCTGGCGTACCAGTTCAGCAGCTGGACTCTGGACTGAGGCGGACCAGTTCAGCAGCTGGACTGCGGGCGGACCAGTTCAGCAACTGGACTGCGGGCGGACCCAGTTCAGCAACTGGACTGCAGGCTTACCAGTTCAGCAGCTGGACTCTGGACTGCAGGCAGACCAGTTCAGCAGCTGGACTGCGGGCGGACCAGTTCAGCAACTGGACTGCGGGCGGACCAGTTCAGCAACTGGACTGCAGGCTTGGCAGTTCAGCAGCTGGACTCTGGACTGCTGGCGGACCAGTTCAGAAAAATGAGCTCATATTTTCCATGAAATGATAAAAAGTCTGTTTCAACGTCTGACTTGTTGATGTTCTGCTGGGGAATTGAATCATTTAATTCTGTTTTACGAGGTTTTTGAATAAAACCGTGGTAGAATGAAGTGCAGCGAGCGGACGACGGGGGCCGGGCTGGTCTCCAGCTGCTTCCCTCTGCAGCTGTCTCAGATGCTGTGCTTCTGTCCACCAGCTGGTGTGCGAGTGCTGCGAGGAGGCAGATCCCAGCTCAGCTCTGCAGAAGCTGCTGAGCCGAGTAAGAGACGGAGCGATGCATGAGAGAGTCCTCCTCCAGCTGCTTACGGTCCGTGCAGCAGCAATCTCCATCCTGCTTCCCCACGCTGCTCTCTCTGCTGGAGGGGACGTGGAGAACACGTCCCAGACGGATGCTGAAGGTGAAGTAGGAACATCTCTGATAGTTAATCTACTAAAACTCCCGTTCTAACCTCTGCCCTACCTTCCCCAGCTGACTCAGAACAGCTGGATGGAGAGGCTGCGGAGGACATGGAAGAAGCTGAGAGCAGTAAGGCTACGAAGGACGAGGAGGAGTCATCGGATTCTCCTCCTTCCGGCTCCTCCAAGCGCTACTCCTGCCGCTGGTGTAAGAAGAGCTTTGATTACAAGTGTCGCATGCTGGCCCGGGAGGAGCTGCTCCCCTTGTCCAACGACTGTGAGCAGCAGTGTCCGCAGTGCCCCACGAAGCTGGCCACGCTGCGAGCCCTGCAGCGCCACCGGAGCCGAGGGTCCACAGCAGCACCGCGCGAGGTCAAGAAGAAGGTGGCCTGCGAGCCTCCCTGGGAGAAAGGGTCCCCAGCACACATCAGGTCAGAGCAGGAGGCCACCCACGCATGGCCACGCCCCTATGCCCCGCCCACATTTTACCTCCTGTCCATTTCAGGTATGATCTACCACAAGCGCACGGAGCACTTCGAAGAGAAGCCGTTCGCCTGCGAGGACTGCGGCGCCAAGTTCGGCGCC